>JASDQU010101991.1:430928-467487 GCA_032191745.1 Picea mariana
CCACATAATTAACCCGTGGCGGGGTAGAGTCTACACGAAAACTAGGAACATGTAAAGGGGTTGTTGTAACAGATATCAAAATTGACTGTTCTGCCAAAGGTACAAATTGGTTCTCATTCATTTACATTTGATCATGTATATGGTAGCATTGGGTCTCCTTAATCAACCATTTTTGAAGAATTTGTTGCTCCACTTGTTGATGGTTTGTTCCATGGATACAATGCTATGGTTCTTGCATATGGACAGACTGGTTCTGGTAAGACATATACCATTGAGAGAGAAATGTTCCAAGAAGGGGCATGTTTTTTAGATTGGTCACTTCATTTATTATTGGACTTTGGCATTTCTTGGAAAATACTTCTTATAAATTTTTTTGGCTAAGCTGTTGCGCTATGAAGAGTGTTTCTATCGCATCAAATTCACCCAGGGCTTCACCCTGGCCTAGAAGATTGGCAATTTATATATTTTATTACTGCATTCCAATCATTTTAGAGATCTAAGAAAGATTCATCATCTATTAATATTACCTAAAATTTAAGTGCTCCTGGCGAGCATCTCCCGATATTTCCTATATGACCGTTGTCTCTCCAGTCGAAAACTTTCATGAAAACTAGCGATGAAATCATCGGCCAATCGATCAATCTCTTGACCTAGATTGGGCGCATCTTCATGAATTCTCTTCAACATGAAAATGGATATAGGATTTATGGAATCGTCATCATTATTGCAGGCACTGCCAGTCCTAGGAAGAAGTGGCATCAGAAGAAGCTGAAACATTGCAGAGCTTCTTAGGTTTGGTGAAGGAACGGGGCAAGTGAAGGAGAGACCTATAGTAATTTATTGTGATGCCTCCATAGGCGCGCGTCTTCTTCTTGAGAACCTCAAACATAATATTATGAAGATGGTGTGGCATGCGGTTTCCAAGGCTGCACCAGATGGCACAATCTTCATCATCGTTGCATGCTTCATCATCAATTAATTGCAATGCAACGAATAGGAATATGATTGCAGAGTACTTTGAACGTATATATATATAGTTGCAGAGAAAGAAGGGATGGTCGTTTTTGTCGCTGGGTTCTGCAGTGAATTTAATGTTGTTGACAGATTTTGGCCGTAAACGGATATTGTTATCAATCATGTAAGAAGGTGAAAGAATTGCCTGGCCAAAACACACATCAACGGTCCTTGAAAGAATTTCCAAAATAAATTTGTCTGGAGCGAACTTAAAAGAATTGCCCGTAGAGAAGAAAGGTTGCATTGTCAGAAGCCGCTGTAACAAGATTAGGGACGATGCTCAGGAGCCGACTCCGAGAGACGAAGATTATGGTAGGTGGTATTACCATTCGTATGATTATTGGGGCGTTACCATTCAGGTGTATGAGGAAGGGGAAAAGGAGGTGGCTCTCTCGGCTCTTAGCGGTCTCAATACAACAATATTTGCATATGGGCAGACCAGCAGTGGAAAGATGTATACGATGAGCAACATCGCAGATCGTGTCGTGATGGACATTTACAAGTATATAGACAAGCATTCGGAATGAGTATTTATCTTAAATTTTTCTGCAATGAAAATTTATAACGAAGTGGTCTCCTCTCTTCTTCTCACAGTAGTGGCCCTCTTCAGATTCTGGACAATCCAGAGAGGGGGACAGTTGTGGAGAAATTGGTTGAAGAAATAGTGCAGGACAAAGATCATTTGCGAAGGTTTTTGAGTATATGTGAAGCTCATAGACAGGTTGGGGAGACTTCGTTGAACGATGCAAGTTCCAGATCTCATCAAATTGTGAGACTGACAATCGAGAGCTTCATTCGAGAAACATGACTAGAAGTCAACACACTCCATGGCGACGAGTTTGGGAAACCAAAGAGGATCGTTGCTCTCAAGGAAGAAGATACCTACAATGCCTCCATTTACAGCCAATCTCCTCTCTATGATTATTTCTACTGTGGCTCCTCTCTGTACAGTGATCTGAATCCTCAGAGAATGAGAGAGTGGATGGCCTATAATGCCAAATTCTTTGGCCCTCGATCGCACTTCATTTTCCACAATTCCAGTGGTGTGAATCCTAAAGTTAGGGAGGTGTTGGAGCCATGGATTCGAGTTGGTCATGTAATGTTGCAGGATATAACTGAGCAGGAACAATTTGATGGTTATTACCATAATCAATTTCTCATTGTAAATGATTTCTTGCATAGACACAAATTCATGGAGAATTGGACATTTTTCTTCGATGTAGATGAGTACGTTTACATTTCTCTGGGAAATACTCTCCAATCTATACTAAATGATCTCTCCAGTTATACACAGCTCACCATTGAGCAATATTCCATGTCCAACAAGCTCTGCCTACGGAACAATCTGGGCAACGATTCAACCAACGATACTCATTCAAGGGAATGGGGATTTGAAAATCTCTTATTCAGGGACGTGAAGAGAGAAATTGGATTTGTGCGTCATTTGTGTCTGCATATCTTACAGGAACACAATCGTACGACTTCTTGCACACAATGTTGATGGACTGCGTTTCTTTCGGAGAAGAATTTATGAAGGCCATTCAAAATATAGTTCTCGGGGACATTCGAACCCTAGTCATGGTATCCCAACAGTTAAAAGAATCCCATGGTTCGATGGACTAAGAAATTCTAGCATTAATTATACCATATGCAATAGAGCAGGCGAGGGAGGCATGCATCAGAGTCTTTGGTAGGCACAGCGAAGAAGTTCTCAAGGCGCTCATCTTACGGCATTCAAACTGCTATTTCTTTTAGTAACATGACAACTACTATTTTTGAAGATCATATTTGATCTTGAAGATGCACATCAGAGAGCCATTTTTGAGGCGGTGTAGCAGCAGTTGTGGACGAACTTCTCTACATCCATTGGTTTTTATCTAAGCACCGTGGATTTAGAACTGAGAGGGGAGAACTTCAGAGAATTCATGATAAGTCGTTGAAAATTGATTCATGTGAGACACCGAACAATCATCACCAGGAATTCAAAGGATAGGTTCCCCCAAACTGCAGAACACCTGGCAGTCACAGTTTTCCATGAAGACGAACCGGTTCATATTTTCTGGAACACTAAGAGTTTTATTTCAGATTTTTTCCTTTTTAAAAGACTGAGGTATGTAACAGAGAAAAAGGGGGCACGCAGGGGTGCGAGTGCAGCGCTGGGGAAAACCTCTTCCGAAGAGGGGTTCATTGTAATTGCTGAGTTATTTTGTAAGCCATTAATGGAGTAATAAAGATGATTTTTTCCTTGTGACTTTGAGATTCATCACGGTTGATTTCTTTCAGTATGTTCTTCTTCTTTTCAGCTGTGTTAAATCTGTTTGGACTTCATTATATATGTTCCTTACTCACAGTTGATATTGTCTTTACCATATTGTTTATTTCTTCCTTATTCCGTCACAACTGCATTTCATTTCGTTTTCTTCTAACTGATGTGCTTCGTTATACTTTAGTATGACCACTACTATAACGAATGGATTATGGTTTTCTGTATTTGTTTATTGTCTTTCCTCCGCACCAGCTATCAGCGGGTGTAAGACCAATCTTCATTTTCAGAATTCTACATATATTCTCTGCTACGTCGATCTTTCCTTTCCTTTTTCTGCTACCACACCACAATTTATCAAAGCGTTGAAAGATAGAATTACTTTGCCTCACTTTCCGCAAGTTATCTGATCGCTGCTATTATCCCCTTTCTTCGGTTTTCACTTGACTCCATGCCCAATGGACCATTTCCCTGGTTTAACCCGCAAACTCTAAGAATCCAAGACCATCATTTATCCATAAATCTGCCCACCATTTCACGCTTGCTTAAATTCATATTGTGACATTTTTCGAGAGATCCCTCTCAGGTTGGAGGAGGACAGCTTCCAATCCAAAGTGGTTTGAGGTTTCCTTGGGATTGATTTGTTCCAACCCATTTCAATTTTGAGTGTCAACGGGGGTAGTCTAAAATAACGCCGAATTAGGATGGTGATTATCAGATTCTAGCTGGTCAATAGTGACAATGCTTCCATTATGAGGGAAATGCATCACACGGAAGAGCGTAAACACCACATCGTTCATAGCATATATATAATCATGCCCGAATATCATATTGAAATCTAATGGGCCTTGCATCACTATAACATCAACAAGGACAGTCTTCCCACCTAACGAGATAGGCAACTGAGGAAGAATCCCCAAATATTCACTAGGACGTCTGTCAAAGGCCAATAGCTCATGCGAAGCAGACACAAGCTCGGGAGATCCCAAGAATTTCCAAACCAAGGAGGATAAAATACTTGTGGAGTCTCCTTCGTCCACAATACATCGATAGATGTTTTTTGAATTAACTTCAACCCTTATTTGAAAAGGTGTAGAAGAAGGAAGACGAGGCTCAACAAGATTATTCCAATCAAAGGAAACCATCCTAGGGTTTGGAAGGGGTGTGCTCGGAATGAGCGAAATGCCCCCTTGTTCTGAAATTACTGAACTGGAAATGCTAAAACATAGTCGGTAGACACATCACTCCCCAAGAGAAGAGTGGGATCAACTGAAGACTGCAACGACGTGACCACTTTCTCAAACAATGTTTGAATAGGCTAAGAGACTACATGGTCTAAAGGAACCTCACCCCCCAAAAGAGGAGTGGGATCAGCCGATGACTGCATCGGCATGACCTCTTTCTCAACCAATGGTTGAATAGGCTGAGTGACTACATGGTCTAAAGGCACCTCACCCCCCAAAAGAGGAGTGGGATCAGCCAATAACTGCATCAGCATGACCACTTTCTCAACCAATGGTTGAATAGACTGTGAGGAAACCTCAGAAGACTCAGAATCATAAGAGCTTGCAGACAGGGACCACAATATTTGTACCTTTGGAAGGCCAGGGCATAAATGAGTAAGGTGATCTTCCTTGCAAATCTTACAAGGGAACTTAGGCTTACATCCTATCTGTCTAGGTTTCTCAACAGAATCAATGCCCCCAGCATGACTGGTAGTGGTTGGTTGCATATCTCCAACATGACTTACAGAGGTTGGTGATGGGTCAATAACATGACTCGCAGAGGCTACAAACCTATTGCAAGTATGATTAGCAGTGATTGGACTTTTCACCCCAGCATGACTTGCAGAGGGTGGGTTCTTTCCGCTAGCATGACTTGAAGGGGCTGAGTGTTGGTATTCAACATGACTAGTAGAGGTTGAGGACCCATCTCCAACATGACATGAAGAGGTTGGTAACTTCTTCTTCCTATTCTTCCTCTTTCTATTTCATTTAGACTTTTGGTTACTAGTAACTATACTTTCACCCGAGGCGGGAGAAGGAGGAGGAGAAGACTTTGTTGACGAAGGAAAATCAACATTATGCCCATGACATACGGTGCTTAACTGAGCAGCGTCAAGAGCATTCGGGACATTTGGAATGGTACCCAACCAAACTGGTAGTCCCACATTCAACCCAGGAATGTAAATAGTGGCCATCAAAGGGGCACCAACGTTTCCGAAGAAAGGAAAAGAAAAAGAATCCCCTTGTGAAGGGGTTCCTTGGTTGGTATCATCCGAAACCTTATCCATGAAGATCTTATGCACAGGTTCTCCCCTTGCGGGATCGTTCAAATCTATAAAATTCCCACATACTGACTTCGGTGAACCAGTGTTATCAAAACAACGCCTATAAAGAGGTAGCTCCGGTCTTCTAAGCGGAAGACCAAAAAGTCCTCACGACTCGCGAAGTGGGCGGTCTACCACCCTAGGTCAGAGAGCCAAAGAAATGACTGAATAACTCACTATGGAAAGCTAGGGAGAACAGAGCACACACTAAAAGTTCCTAAAGGAAAATCAAGCAGACACTATCTAGTTGGAAAAACAGTTAGACCAACCAACACTAGAGCAACTTACCAGTACAAGTGCAACTCGAATACAGAACCACCCTCCAGGTATACTCTGCAAAGCGTGACCCAATGTCTTCCCTAGGTATCGTGGCATACCCTTGCAGTCACCTGTGTAAGTCACTAACATAATGGCAACTAGGTTGCCAACGCATGAACAGTCACCAGGCGGGTACAGTCGACTGTCGGGTGGACCACAATGAGCAGGGTATCAAGCCCGAAACCTATCAAGGGTATCGAAAGAAAGTGTTCTAAAAGACAAATGAGGACCTCAAATGGATTCAAGACCCATGAATATACATGGAAAATACGATCAACATAATCCCAAGACAATTCCTCTATATGCATTCCCCACTATGCTTGGTATGGCTTTGGAGGGGTTATCTCTACTACCTTTCCGCACATGACCTCGTGTTTAGCCCCTATGTTAGAGGGGGGTCACGGATAACTTTCATGTTTACTGGAATTCTTACACTCCCTAGCACTGACTCCAATGTTTTTTTTTAAATCCTTGAAGAGTTTCCTCTCCAACCTAAATCAACGCTCTAGCTTAGACTAGTTGATGGACCCTACAAACATAAAGTCTAGTAAATTTTAATTTTAGCATTTATTTTAAAGTTCGATTTACACAAAGGGTACAGTAGTGCAACTAATGTTGTTAAGACTCTCATGAAAAATGAAAACTTATAAGAACACTAGCAAAGAAGGATTATATTTCTTATTTTTCTTTTGAAATTATTTTAAGATGAGAAGAAAACATAACACTATGTTAATTTCTTTTTCTTTTTCAAATAACAATGTGAAGCAAATGCCAAGAAAGAAAGAGATCTGAAAAATTAAGTTTTTTTTTTATATTTTCCTCCGATCAAAGAAGAAATAACAAAAGATTCTAAAAGAGACTAATGAATACACGATTCATGCCCCCGGCCATGAGGGGGAATTTTTTTTCAAAATGCAACTCATTTTTCTTAAAATTTCAAGCTAAAAATAAGTTAAAAAAAAAAAAAAAAACNTTTTTTTTAAATAGATAAGCAAACTGATGTCAAACCCAAGCTAAAATACTGTAACAACAGAGACTAGGACTAGATCAAGAAAACCCCTGAAAAGTATGACTTCTGACAGGGAAGAGGATAACTGCCTCTTCTTTAAAAAATATTTTCTCAACACAGGCACGTTACTGACACTTTAGCAGCCTATGTATGTACGTGGGTTGTCCAAATGTAGGGTGTGTATGTATGTGTGCAAACCCACTGCAGGCCATGTACACCTCTATAACTTCCCAAAAGAAAACTAACAGTCAAAGCAGACAGGGCAAGGAGTATTGGTATTGAAGACCAGAATCCCTGAAAGAGTCAGACACTAACTTTGATAAAGAAGATGCAAGAAAACTTTGATAAAGAAAAGCCAATCTGAGGTTATACCTAGGCTACAGACTACAACAACAAAGACCAGGACTAGATCAAGAAAACCCCTGAGAAGGATCACTTCTAACAGGGAAGAGGATGAATGCCTCTCCTTAAAAAAGATTTTATGAACTAAGGCACACTACAAACACTTCAGCAACCAGCATATGTACGTGGGTTGCCTAAAGGTAGAGCATGTATTTACGCATGCAGGCCTTCTACAGGTCATGTATACCTCAGTAACTTCCCAAAAAAGAAAACAACAGTCAAGCAATCAAAGCAGGGAGTACTGGTATGGAAGACCAGAATCCCTACAAACTCAGACTCTTGTAGAAACTCAGAAAAAGGTAATCAAACCAATTTAAAACACCCAAAAAGTATCCCCAAAAACCCTAGAGATTTCCCCACTATGGTCGCCAATTATATTGTGGGTGGGAAAACCCCCTACGGACTAGCACTAAGGGTTCTGTAATGCATGTAGAAATAATCGTCTAACATCTCCTACTTTTTTCTATTATCCCGACATAGACCCCACACTCATGCATAAAACACAAGGATAAAAGGATCTGGTAACTCTACCTTGAACTCTGCATTTGGTGTCGATCCTTTTTGCGTTCAGTTTCTCCTCGACTGCAAGTATCCTCCCAAAGCCAACTTGCATTCACAAACAGACAAACAAAGAACTACGAACATGCATCTTATATATGAATTAATGGATTAGATGTTATAATAAAATATAAATCAAAACTGAATATTGAACACCTCGTATGGTGGGATGAGAAAAGTAATTCTTTTTATTAACCTCACAAAAGTCACTTACAATGGTGAGATCCTCTACTGCTCCTTGAATTTGGTCCTGGGCTCCTCTTCAACTATGCACCAACTGCTTCCACATATGCTTCTCTTTTTTAGTTCTCACAAAATGGTTGCAAAATATTGGGGCAAGGGGAATACAAAAAAGGGCAGAGTTTCTTTGCTCTTATTTTTTCCTCTTTGAATGGGACCCCTACCTCTCCTTTTATAGGCTAAAAGAGGGTAGTTATCCAGTTGAGTGACTGGCTATGGGTGGTCAAATGATTTAGGAAATTACCCAGAAATATGTATTCCGTCTGCAACTTTCTATTTTTTGTGCTTTTGTCAGTATATGCGGGTTGTAATGGGTCATCTAGCATATATACACGGGAAACAGTGGTGCAGGGCACGTACATCTTCAAAAGGATGGTTTTTAGAAGAGCTATTAAATGGTGGCTTGGCAAAAATGGCAAGTGAGATGGCCTGATGTTAGGTATGCATGTCCGGTGAAAATTAGGATTATAACATATTGTGAGCCACCTTTTTTATTACTTGATCGATTCGATATCTACTGATTTGACATTGTGGGAATTTTGTTTCCAATGCATATTGTCCATAATATATAATATGATCATTCAGACATTCATCGATAGCCTGATACTCCATTCCAATATCTTTCATAATGGCACATATCTCTCGATGTGTGCAAGGTAAATTGTTTGATGGTGGTAATAAAATGTTACCTAACAATATGCAACATAAAAAAAAACTAATTAATTTAAATAATAGTAATAAAAAATATTTCATCCTTAATTTACAAATTAATTGACACTAAAAATAGAGAAAAATAAAGTCAACCTTTACATATAATACGTGAATTATGTTACGCACCTTAGGATCTGTGTGATACAAGTGTTTGAGAAAACATTCAATACCTTCAAGTTCACCAACAACATTATAGAAGAGAGAGTATCTTTTCTTGACCCTTGACAAAGGGGTTGTTCTACCTTCTCAAGCAGGGGTACACCATAAATATCATCATCGTTTTCCTCATCGATAAGAGAAAATATGTCCTGGATCAATCTATTTGTCCCATCACCTAGCTCAACAATATTATTAGTGTCATCTTCTTCCATAGAATTGACTTGATATTCAATATGTGTACCATCTTCCACATCTTGTACAATAGTATTTCTACCACTACTTGGCATATATTTATCTAGTGACAAACACCTAGGAGGATTTATCTCTACAATTACAAAAAATAAATAGCATTAGTGTGTATAACAAATATTAAAATAAAACAAAATTTTATAAATAGAATCAATGCAAAGAGATATATAATAAATAACTTACCATGGGACGAAATGTATCCCCCCTTCACAATGCCCATACATAAAACAATGTATCTCATTTGTTTTCCTTACAAGTCTTATTCTCTTCAAGCCCATGCATTGATTGCAAGGGAAATAACATTTCCCATCAGTATCGACATGCGCCTCCCATGCAACCTTAACCTAGCAATCTTCCTTTGACTCTCTTCAGGTGTTGGCATTGGGATTTCCTATATTTACAACAAAATCCACTGAAGCAATACAAGTACATTAATATACAAATTATATATTCTTACGGTATAAATTTCATCAAATTATATTGACCCTATATGTACTAGAGAATTTGTTCATTTTCATCATATATTTATTAAAGGTTTATAACAGTAATCAACAATTAATCAACAAATCAAAACCATACATTTTTACTACATAAGTTCCAAAGCTTGACTATAAGCAAGTAATAAAAATCAAACAATAAAAAAGAACTACATTAAGAAAATTTGTATAGTAATTAAATGGAATTGAGTAGACATGTTCATACCTATTTCCTAGGGAAACATTTGTGTCCCCAAATGAAAGAGGGTCTAAGGGTTAGGGATACAATCTGAGTATTTAAAAAAGAGAGAAATTAATATTAAAAATTTGTAACCTTAAAAGTACAAAATCAGAGCTATGCAGATCAAGAATTGGATTTGAGGCAAGTAGAACATAGTAAAAAGACTAATAAATCATGCAATGAACAATGAGAATAAAAATATTTTATAACCGTCGCACCTACAACAAAATAGTTGAAAACACTAACCTCCATCGATCTTTCGATGAACGTTGACTATGTCAAAGTTGACCAAGTCGGTGAAGTCAATGACCGTTAAACTCTTTTCAAACGCATAGTTGGAATCATCTAGATTCGTCGATAGATCAAAAAACTATCCTCTAGGTTCTTCGAAAGATCGAAAGATATAGGCGTTCGTTGAAAGTCTGACGTTCGTCGGGATGCCCAAAAAAAAAGATTAAAATTTTAATATTATGTCGTAATTTGTGATGATATGATTGAATTTATCCTTGTCATCGAAATTTTTTGTCGAATTTTAACCCCATATGTAGTTGTGTATAATAAAAGTCAAGAGGATAAAATTGAAGAACTATCAACGATCATTAAAGATTTATCAAATAAATTGGATAGAATGGAAAATGAGAGAATAATGCCCGATAATACAAATCCAAATCAGTTTAGAAGGCCTTTCAACCCTCCTCAAGTTTTGCATAGAGAAATAAAAAATGAGGATCAACCAATACAAACACCTATAAAAACCAAAATTTGGTGGATAAATTTATGGAAGAAGAATTTGAAGATATTGATGAGGAAGTAAATATGAAGGAAGATGATCTTTCTAATGTACATTTCACTCAATAAGAATATGATAAATCCTTAAGTTTTAATTCATATTTTAATGAAGATGATAAAAATAGTCACATTATTTCTTCATCATCCCAATATAGGATTTTTTAAGATGAATGTTGGGCGCAGGCCTATTTTGAGAAGGAAGGTTATTTTGGGCACAGGCCTATTTTTGGAGAAAAGGTCTAATTTTGGAAAGACCTAATTTTGGAGTATGCGCAACATATGGAAAGAAAGCATCATGCATAAAAATAAGGAAAATCAACATGCAAGAGGAAAAGCAACGTGGCGCGCAAGTAGTCAAGCCTCACCATGATAGGGTTAGGGTTTTTAATAAGGATTCTAATGGATATAAGCTTGTAAAATAGTATAAATAAGAAGCTAAGAGGTCTAGGTTAGCGGTTGGTGGAAGTTTTGTTGTTTTTGGTGAGTTGGTAACGATTAGTATGATTGTCATAAGGTTGTAGAAGAGTCAATTAAGATATATTAGGATGAGGAGCCCGGTGTGATCTAGTCCGCCTCACAGAGGTTCCTTAACCTCATCATGATTGTATGATTGAAGATGTAATGTATGCAGTGCCAGATTGTACAGTAGACTAAATAAAAGAACAGAGAAACCAAATCTTTGTGGGCGTAGCCCAGGAAGGGGTGAACCATGATTAAACTTATGTTCTATGTGATGTTTCTTGAATTTTTACTTTCTTTCAATGATTAGTTTATAAATGAATGATTATGCTAGATGTATTAGCATGCATGCATAAGGAAAAATATGAATGAATCTTAGCAGTACTTAAAATCATTAGTAGGATCAATGCATGAAGAAGGAAGACTACCCCTACATATACCCAGTCATTCCTAGAATGAAAACACCTGAGTATTGCAGTCACTCATAAATCTATCTCAGGTGAGACTGCACAGTGCACTCTGTGCACAACATTTCCTTCTGGTTTACCAGGTAGGCCGATAGTTTTAGAGGGTTTTGGTGAAAACCTGTTGAGCTCTGAACCCAAGTCAGCCCAAGAAGTGAGATTTTTAAGCCAACAATGAATTTCAAAGAAAATATGACCTCAGACCTCAGAAAAATGTAAATACAACCAAAACAAATAACCAAGATCAGTCAAATAAAATTCAAAATAAATAAAAAGGAAAGGAATTCACTTGTAAAACAAAATTATGATCAATAGGATATTAAAAAAATAGATGCAGAACGTACAGAAATTGATAAAAATATTAGTTCCTTTAATCTGGAAAATGAATTAAATAAGATCAAAATTCATATTCGTTTGTTGGAAATTGCAAAAAATCTTGTTTATCAAAAACAAGTGATGAAAATGATTGATTGTTCCATTGTAACAACTCAACCGAATACATTAAATCTACAATATGAAAGGCCCACTGTAATTTTTGGTCCTCATTTTGAGGAAAGAAGAGAAGAAATGACACATTTTACATTTCTTTGACTATTCATGAGCATCTCTTACACAATTGCATGTTAGATTTAGGTGCTTCTCACAATTTAATGTCTAAAATAGTCATGGAGAAGTTGGGTTTACACATAACAAGACCATATAATGACTTTCAATCCTTTGATGCAAGAAATGTTAGGTGCTTAGGAATGATCAAAGACATTGTAGTACATTTATCCCAATTTCTTATTAAAAGGGTTTTGATGGATATAGTTGTGGAAGATGTGCATGTAAACTATGGTATGCTTTTATCTATATCTTGGGCAAGTAAATTAGGTAGCTCATTACAAATGGACATGACATATGCTTCAATTCCAGTCTTCGGTGAAGAAAGTAGGAGACTTAATAAGGAAACCAAACTATCTTACACAGTCATTGATCCCAATCATCCTAATAATTATCATGTTTATTCAAAATATCAAGATTTGGGTTGTTTCATTTTATCTGCAAATAGTGAACAAGGACTTCATACAAAAATTGTAAATACTCCTTTGTGTGAAAATAAATAGCCTAAAGATGGAATGTTGAAAATGTATTTTGATGGAGCTTGCTCCTGGGAGGGTGCTCGACGAGGCATACTCCTAATTTCACCTTCTAGCAAATTCTTTCCATTTTCTTTTAGACTACAATTTGAAACAGATTCCACCAATAATGTTTGTGAATATGAAGCTTTAGTGTTAGTTTTAGAAGCTTATAGAAAAATAAAAATAACAAATATTATTATCTATGGTGATGCATAATTAATTGTTAAACAAATAAGGAAGATTTATCAAGATAAACATCCTAGGATGAGATCCTATAGGAATTTGTTTTGGGATATAATTGAAAAATTCTTTTTAACCTTTAATATCCATGCAATACCAAGACATGAAAATCATCAGGATGATTCTTTAGTAGTAAAAGAAAGAAATTTTAGACCCCCTGAGTTCCAAACCTTAAATATGAAGTGGAAATGAAATACAGACCTTCAATTCCTGACAATGTCAAACATTGGAAAGTATTTGAAGATATTGTCAAATTAAATTGTTTTTGGAAATTGTTGATAAATTTTCTGCAACTCATATTGACTAGTAAGATGATAAAGATAATGAACAAATTAATCATAATTATGATCCTAAATTACAAAATATGATTGCTAACAATCCAATGATGGTGTTAAGAAACAATCAAATTCCAAAAGGAGTGGTTCCTCTGGAGAAGCTACTTGATAAACATGATTTTGTTGTTAAACCTATTGTTCATCCTAAAACTGAAGAAGTGGAATATTGTAATATCAGATATGGACAAGAACCAAGGAATATCAAGCTCTCAAAACTTCTGCCTATTGATCAAAAGGCCATGTATGTTGATTTGTTTAAAGAATTTATTGAAGTGTTTGCTTGGTCATATGAATATCTAAAGACTTATAACACCAACATTATTCAGCATAGAATTCCACTTAAACGGGGATATAAACCATTCAGACATAAATCAAGACATGTGAATCCTATCCACTTCCCATTCATTGAAAAAGAACTGAAGAAATTGTTAGATGCAAAAATCATAGTTCCTCTTAGATATTCTTCCTGGGTTTCAAATTTGGTACCTATTAGAAATAAGAATGGTGAAATAAAACTCTGTGTTGACTTTATAAACCTTAATATACCATCATTAAAAGATAATTATCCTCTTTCTAAAATGGATCATGTATTGCAAAAAGTAGTGGGAGCTAATCAGATATCTATTATTGGTCGCTTTTCTAGTTATAACGAGATTGTTGTGCATGAAAAAGATACAGATTCGACTGCGTTCACTACACCTTGGGGAACCTTTATGTATGAAAAAATGTCCTTTGGGATAATGAATGCAAGAGAAACATTTCAGAGAGTGATATATATAGCATTTGTTGGAGAAAATGATAAATTCATTATGATTTATTTAGATGATATAATTGTTTTCTCTAAATCAAATCATGATGATCACTTAAAACATCTTAGGAAAACTTTTTTTAAATGTCAAAGATATGGTTTTTCACTTAATCCTAAAAAATATCACTTTGATATGAAGGAAGGTAAATGACTTGGACATATTATTTTAAAGGAAGGAGTAAAAATAGACCTTCAATGTGTTGAAGAAATTAAGTTCATCAATCTACCAAGAAACAAGAAAGATATTTAGTATTTTCTTGGAAAGATGAATTTTCTGAGAAGATTCATCCCTAATTTTGCCGAAGTGGTAAAGGATTTGACATACATGCTTAAAAATGCTAATGAATTTAAATGGTATTTAGAGGCTAGATATTCATTTCACCAGATCAATAAATCCTTGGGAGAAGCACCCGTGCTAGTAAGCCTAGATTACTCAAAGAAATTCCTTATCTTTTATTTTTCTTCTGATAACACAATTGTCGCAGTTCTTTTACAAAGAAATTAAAATATTTTGGATCAACCAATTGCATTCTTTAGAAAAAATTTAAGATATTATGAGTCTAAATATAACATCATAGAAAAACAAGCTTATGCATTGGTTAAATCTCTCAAGTATTTCATATTTTATGTTCTTCATTCCAAAATAATTGCATATGTTCCTAGAAGCACAGTAAAAGAAGTATTGAATCAGCCTAATATTGATGGAAAAAGAGGAAAATGGATAGAAAAAATTCAGGAGTATGACCTTGAAATAAAACCAACAAATATGATTAAAGGTCAAGGTTGAGAAAATATTTTAGTTGAATCAAATTGTAGAGTCCTTGAGATAAATCAGAATTCAAAAATAGAAGAACAACCTTCAGCAAAATTTGAGGAAACTGATTTGTAGCAGCCCTCAATTAAGGTTCAGAATAAGTTTTCTTCATCTCCTTGGTACAAAAATAGTGTGTTTTATTTTCAAACTCTTGAATGCTAATGCTATATCACTCAAACTTCAAGCAATCAAGTGCACAATAGATGAAAACATTGATTGGAAAGACCCTTTGGGAATCTTGTTAAACTATATTGTTGAAGAAGAGAGTGAAAGAATCGTAGACGAATTTCATAAAGGCATATGTGGAGGTCATCACGCTTGGAGAGCCACAACATACAAATTTTTGAGAGTTGGATATTATTGGCCAAAGTTGTTTTAGAAGTGAATGTTAAGGTAAGATCATGTAAATAATGTCAAATTTTTGCAAGTAAACAAAGGCTTCCTTCATTACCATTAATACCAATAAAGGATAAAGCTCATTTTCAACAATGGGGGTTAGAATTCATAGGTAAGATTCATCATTCTTCTAGTGCACAACATAAGTGTTAAAATATTGTGTAACTACAAAGAATAATCTTATCCCCTTTTGTGGATAAAGATAAAATATATATTTATTATTGATTAGATCAATCCCCTTTTGTGGATTGATCATGTCGGTCATTGTAATTGACCAAATCCCCTTTTGCGGATTGGTCAAACCCTAATTGTAATAGGCAGAATGAGAATTCATCCCTAGAATATATTAAAGGTGGTTATAACCACCCAGAAGAAGAAGTCGGCCCTGCCAGTGAAGAGACACTTCCACACATGCCATAATTGTATAAATAAGAGAGGCCATCACCTCATTTAGACACACACACAGCTCACTCATCTAGTGTGCAAGTATTGAAGGAAGTTGCAGTTACCAGTTGTCGGAAGAAGGAAGAGAGAGAGAGGTCCACCTCTGGGAGAGGAAATTTTGTGTTGTTTGGCTCATTGTCTTGGCATTGTATTGGTTATCTATATTAAGGAAGTTTTGTTGGGTTTTCTTCCCCTAGAGGGTTTCCCAGGATAAATGCTTGTGTACTCTTGTGATTGTGTTTCTCTCAGTGATCCTATATATGCTATTGTTATCTAGTAAATTGAAAGTAACCTAATAATAGAAGAAACTTTAACATGGCATCAAAGCTAAGCTAAAGAGAGCATCTTTCACAGGAAAAAGAAAAACGTCATTGTTGTCGTATATAAAAATTAGGGATTTTTATTGAAGAAGGTTTCCAGCCCCAAATCCATCTAGAAAGGTGCTCCCTACCTCAAGGAACATTTTGGCATCTTCAGCGCACATTTTCAATGGCTAGATCTCTTGGAAAGTGAAACCCTAGTTTTTAAAAAGTACCAGAAGTACCAAAAAAAAAAAGTACCAGTACCAGAAGTACCAAAAAAACAGAAGCACCAGTCCAGAAATCTGCAGGTCAATTTTGGAGGGGTAAAAGTTGGATTTTTTTAAATCTAAACATGCCAAGCTACTCGCCTCAATCCAGTGCATCTTTTGGTGGGTTCAGTTTTTAGATCCAAGAAATTTGATTTTTTTATTATTTCTATAGCCCGAGGGGCTAGGGTTTCTACTGCAAGAAAGAATGGCTACCAGCATGAGGGTAGAAGACAGGCTAGAAGGATCTAGAAACTTCAAATCTTGGAAGCATAGGTTGCAGATGATTCTAGACGAGAATGATCTCCTAGAACATGTTAAAGTAGGTGTACCAGAACCAGATGAAGCAGAGAAAAAGACCAAGCATAAGAAGAATGAAAAGAAAACAAAGAGAATTGTGTCAAATTTAGTGAAGGATCACTTGATCCCTCATATATCTGAACTACAGAGAAAAATCAAATGTATGAATCACTCAGCAGGTTATATGAAAGCAAAGACATCATCCGAAATCTTACCTTAAGAAATCAACTTCGTAATATGAAGATGGAAAACTTAGAATATGTCACATCCTACCTTATGAGAGTTTCTCAGATCATATATCAGCTTGCAGCTATCAGAGATGTCATTAGTGACAAGGAGCTTGTAACCATAACCCTAAATTGGTTTCCAACATTTTGGATTCCTTTTATACAAGGAGTGTGTGCAAGAAGCAAGTTACCCAAGTTTGATAAGTTATGGGTAGATTGCACACACAAAGAATATAGACTTGCAGACCAACATAAGAGATTAATTGTCGATGAAGAGGAAGCTCTTACAGCTAAAAAGAACAAAAGAAGTTCCTTCAGGAAGAACAATAAAGAAGCTAACTCTGTAAGAGTTCCAGATAAGAAGAAAGATGTTTCAAAGATC
Source organism: Picea mariana (assembly GCA_032191745.1). NCBI lineage: Eukaryota > Viridiplantae > Streptophyta > Pinopsida > Pinales > Pinaceae > Picea > Picea mariana. The sequence goes on from JASDQU010101991.1 coordinate 448,245, forward strand.
AGATGCTACAACTGTCAAAAGTTGGGACACTTTTCCTATGACTGTCCTCAAGGAAAAGGGAAAAGAAAGCATCAAGCACATGTGGGAGAGGAAGAGGAATATCCTCCCTCAAAGAAAACTTTAGAATAAATTAAGGATTATGTACTTTAAGTTGAAGATAGTTGATCTGAAGAAAGATAGCAAATGGTGGAGTCTGTGGAGCCTCCCCACACAAAAACAAAAGATAAGTATTCATGTTTATTTTTAGTATCTTGTTTACTTTAATACTTTATCATTACAAGTTATATTTTGTGAGAATGTTGATTAACCTCACTTTATTTTAGTGTCTATCTAGACTTATGAAGGAAGTATCAAAGAAGAGGATGAAGAAAAAGATAAAATATTTATTTCATGTATGATCACTCATGAGAGTGACAAAGAAAGCATATTGTAAGTAAGTTTACAAGTCTTGGAAGAAAGAACTTATGTCGTGACTTGCAAAAGTTAGACAGCACGAGAAGGACGTATGATATAGTGATAGTCAGTAAGAACCAGACAATATTCAGTATTTATATAGGAGCAGGAGGCTCCTAAAGATGCAGAATGGAAATGTTCAAGATGAAGAAAAATATGGATACTCAGATATAGTGGATGAGATGTAGGTAACTACAATTTTCTCCAGTACCATTCTTATAGATGCAGAGGGAGCAGGTTGATCCATTATGAAGTCAAAAAGAAAGAAATGTTCAAACTCAAGAAGGCACTCAGGATATTACAAAAGAAGAACTTCAAGGATGATAATTAGAAGCTATCAGTTTGGTGCAAGAGGGAGCCATGTCTCCGAGTTCGAAATAGAGGATCGTGATTTGATAAAGGTAGGAAAATAGATGGATGGTGCCTAGCAGATGGGTAGCATGGTATTATACCATGGAAATATTTTGGACTGCAAGATATTTTTTGATCCCATAGCTAGACCTTCATAGAGAAGGAAGAGACCTTCGTAGAGAAGGAAGGAGAAATCCCATAGGTGGACCTTTGTAGAGAAGAGACCTTCGTATAGAAGGAAGAGACCTTCGTAGAGTAGGGGAATGAGAAATTTTCCAAGGTTGGCTTCTATCCAAGTGTTGAGTTTTGGATACTCTAGGGACATGCTAGAATACCCTCATAGAGAGGGGTGTGACCACCCTTGTAGAGAGGAATGTGGATGTTTCTCCAAGGGGCAGCGGGCATATACTCTCCTATGGACAAGGATTGAGTAGCTTGGATCACAAACCTTGACCATGTGGAATGGTTAGTTGGCTCTTGAGGTTTGTGTTGTGATCCTGCGTGGATCATGGAAAAGGAGTCTAGTCTTGCCCAGGCTAGAATTTTAGCTTCTCTAGTTCATGTTGGATGACTAGAAGTGAAGCTATGGTAGTAGTCCTCCCCAATGGATGGGAGAGATAGATGACTACAAGAGAAGGGAGAACATAAAAGGAATGGAAAAAACTCATAGAATATCGTCTGTGTGCAGATAAGACATCTTCTGTGTGAAGATAAGATATCTTCTGTGTGAATATAAGAAAGAAGTATCTTCTGCATGAAGACAAAAGAAAAAAAGAGTATCTTCTGCGAGAACATAAAGAGAAAAAAACTTCCGATGATTTATAGATATGCCAGTCAGTGATCATGATGTCAGATGACCAAGTGGATGCCTCCAGTTATCCAGATGCTGATGATGCCGAGTTGATGATGTTTCCCAGTGGATGTTGCTACCTAGTTGATGTTGACATCTGGTGACCTGTCAAAAGATAAAGAATATCCTTCTTGTTAAGAGGGAGTGTTAAAATATTGTGTAACTGCAAAGAATATTCTTATCCCCTTTTGTGGATAAAGATAAAATATATATTTATTATTTATTATATCAATCCCCTTTTGTGGATTGATCATGTCGGTCATTGTAATTGACCAAATCCCCTTTTGCGGATTGGTCAAACCCTAATTTTAATAGGCAGAATGAGACGTCAGACCCAGAATATATTAAAGGTGGTTATAACCACCCAGAAGAAGAAGTTGGCCCTGCCAGTGAAGAGACACTTCCACACATGCCAGAATTGTATAAATAAGAGAGGCCAACAACTCATTTAGACACACACATATCTTACTCATCTAGTGCACAAGTATTGAAGGAAGTTGCAGTTACCAGTTGTTGTAGGAAGGAAGAGAGAGAGAGGCGCATCTCTGGGAGAGGAAATTATGTGTTGTTTGGCTCATTGTCTTGGCATTGTATTGGCTATCTATATTAAGGAAGTTTTGTTGGGTTTTCTTCCCCTAGAGGGTTTCCCAGGATAAAATCTTGTGTACTCTTGTGATTGTGTTTCTCTCAGTGATCCTATATATGCTATCGTTATCTAGTAAATTGAAAGTAACCTAATAATAGCAAAAACTTTAACAATAAGTGGATCTTAGCTGCAACAGACTATTTTTCAAAATGGGTGGAATAAATTCCTACCAAATTTTCTATTGATGCAGGTGTGATCAAATTCCTTGAATAAAATATCCTTGCTAGGTTTGGATGTCCTAGGAAAATCATAACTGGTAATGCTCAGGATTTTAAGTCCCTTGCAATGACATATTTTTTTCAATAATATAATATTATTCTTGGAAATTCTATTTCTTATTATCCACAAGGTAATGGATTAGCAGGTTCATCCAACAAGAGTTTGATGAGAGTCATAAAGAAATTGTTAACTGGTAACAAAAGGGATTGGCATTCTCACTTATAATTTGCACTCTGGGCCAATAAAATCAACACTAAAAAATCCACAGATATCTCTCCATTCTAATTAATTTACAACATTGATGTTGTACTTTCTAGTAATCTTTCTTTTCCTGTGATGAAACTACTACAAGACAATGAAGAAGATCCTAATAACATTACCAAGAGAATGAACTAGATAATTGAAGTGCAACAAACTAGAGAGCAAGTAATTGAAAATTTTCAAGAATATCAAGAAAAAAGGAAATCCATTTTTGATAGGAGAGAAAAAAAAATTGTATTCATGGTGACTTAGTACTAAAATGGGATAGCATGAGCCACCGGGGTGTAGAACACTTGGTGATGGAGTGTAATGTTATGGTACTATGTTATGTGAAGTCATCGGTTTGAAACCATCAACTAGCCTTGTGTGCCACGTGAGGGGCCACGTTGTCATGCTTGGGGTTATAGTGGTAGCAGTCAGATAACNTTCAAGAATATCAAGAAAAAAGGAAATCCATTTTTGATAGGAGAGAAAAAAAAATTGTATTCATGGTGACTTAGTACTAAAATGGGATAGCATGATCCACCGGGGTGTAGAACACTTGGTGATGGAGTGTAATGTTATGGTACTATGTTATGTGAAGTCATCGGTTTGAAACCATCAACTAGCCTTGTGTGCCACGTGAGGGGCCGCGTTGTCATGCTTGGGGTTATAGTGGTAGCAGTCAGATAACATGATCACCTGCCACACAAGTACGTGCCCAACTACTTGTTGATTTCCCCAGTCAAAAAAAAAAATGGGATAGTAGGAGAGAAGATGTTGGAAAGCATGGAAAGTTTGATCATTTGTGGCTTGGACCTTACAATATTGATAAAGTTGAAGGAAAAAAGTCATTATCCCTTCAAAATATGGAAGGAAATTTGTTGGAATTTCCTGTGAATGGGCGATTTTTGAAACATTTCATTCAATTTTAAAGTTTAATTTTTCATTCATTGTATATAACTGGTTTTCTTTAGAGTTTCTTTTAAATATTTAATTTTTAAAATGATCTGTAATTAAATAATTTGAAATAAGTTTTCATCTAAACTATGATTTGTGAAGATTCACCAATCATTAAATATGACCTAAATAAAAAAAACTATAGTGTTCTTTATTAGATAGTTTGTTCACCCTTTTTGTTAGATTTATTTTTATTATAGGAGATTACATTACTCAATAAACCTTCTAAAACATATAATTCCTTATCTTCTCAAACTTCAAAATCTTAATATAAAAGACTGCTTCAACTACTAATGAATATTTTAACATGTTATTACAAAACTAGAAAGGAGAACATTTTAACTTATTTTCTCATTAAAAGTTGAATAGGTGTGTTTTGGGTAATTATTTCTAGGATTAAGTATCAAACTTATAACTGGATATTTTACTCAAGACAATTACTAAATTGGTATATTTTGGAAAGATAGAGTTTAAAAAGAGGGGATGGAAAACTTTATAAGTATATTTTGTCAATCAGGTATTTCTAACTCATCCTTGATAAAGAAACATCATCCCTTAGATGTGAAAAACATATTGATTGCCCCCATCTCCTATAAATTTTCAAAACAATAAAAGAGATGGTGAAAGGAAATTCAAGTGGGAAATGTAGGTATCTTCACCAGGGCTATGAATGTTCACTAGCAGTGAAGCAAGACTTGTGATGTCGAGGTGACTACACCATAGGCTATGGGCGCTTTTTGGCAGTGCAACAACACCATGAGGTTGATAAAGAATACCAATGAGTATTTTTTTTTTAATGCTCAAGTTTATTAGTTCCCTTGTGACTAACTTTGTTCTAACCTCAATAATTACCTTTGAAATATTAAAACTCTTGAGTTACAAAACACTAGTTATAGATTTGACTCCTCAGCTAAAACTTAAGATTGTATTACCCTGAACAATTCCATATTAAAGTTGGATAAGTGAAAACACTTTTTATCCTTTCTGGTCTCATTCTATGTAAACATGTTAAATTCTAAAAATTGGTAGTAATTTAGTCTCATCAATTACAAATTAATTAGACAAATGAGAAGAAAAGGTTTTATTCATTGTTTTCAAGAGAAATTTACTAAGACTAAAGACTCCATAACCCAATAATAGGCACATGGTTTTCAACTCTTTTGTGCCTCGCAGAGAGACACAATCCCCAGATGGAGGCAGATGTTGTAACATAGTCAATGTTTTTCATCATATTTAGAAAAAAATTAAATTTAATAGGTATTTAGATTTATTAATTTTTTAAGGTCTTAATTTTTATATTTTGTAAATAATGTTTGAATAAAATTTTATAGGATTTTTATATATTTTATCTTTATAAGGTTTTTGTATTGATCAAATTAGTTTATATTATATAGTTTAATATAAGTTATTATTTCATATTTTAACAACGCTTAGTTTCGATTGATTTTTAATATAATTATTATTGAATTTTTATTTTTTATAGTTTAATTATATTATAGTTTATCATTTATTTATATAATAAATTGTATGTTTAACACATGAAGGATCATGTAATCATACATGTTGATCAATGACTCACATTCTATCGTAGCCCCTCCACATGTTTGACAGTTAACAAATGGGAGGGGGGCCTGTGAAACTTAACCAAGGCTAGATCCCTTGTGACGTTTCATGCATCCATCAATTGCGAGCCCCTCACCTATGGTTAATGTAACCATACAAGACCCCCCCCATAATCAATGCAAAGATGACATGTATCCCAAATGACATCAACAGGAAGAAAATTAAATTCCACAACACCTTTGGATCAAGGTATACCATGCGTCATCGAATCAAAGCCTTCCACATATTAAGTAAAATATGATTTGATCCGGCGGCTAAAAATCTGCCAAGCTATGATAAGTGATAATGAGAGATGATCAAAATGAATACATGTGAAAGGTCAGGTTTATGCACATGAAGGGTACAATAAGTCCGTTTTAGCACTTATTTCTACCTGTTGACATCATCAAAAGTACACTTCCCGACCAAATGTCAATTGTCACATTTTAAATGTAATAATACGTAATTATTTCACCAAGATTCCAATAGTTTTTTTTCCAAGAAAAAATACTCAAGATTATATTAATAATATAATTTCATTTACATCGCTAGCTCCTACGGGCTTAAAGTCAGGGAAAGCAGGCCGCTCTCGGCAAAGAAGCAGAGTTCAAAAAAGGATCGGATCCAAATAGAAACAACACCACCGAGATCAATCCACGCTGTCACCGAGCAGGGATAGGACCTATTCGACCAGGCCAAAAAACATAATGCTAAAACATCACCGCAGAGTGCAAGAGCCAATGACAGACAAAACGGTGCAAAATGAGACGCACACCCACTTCATTCAAACAAGTTGATGCAGGTAATGGGACTATCAATCCCATTTTCACAGTGGAACACCGATAATCTCCCAGTTGTCTCGCCGAGGGCTCTTTTAGAAAGAGCATNAGACAAAACGATGCAAAATGAGACGCACACCCACTTCATTCAAACAAGTTGATGCAGGTAATGGGACTATCAATCCCATTTTCACAGTGGAACACCGATAATCTCCCAGTTGTCTCGCCGAGGGCTCTTTTAGAAAGAGCATCCGCCTCCTTATTATGGATCCTGGAGAAGTGTCGGAAACTGATATCCCTGAAAAGCTTGGAGAGGTTTTGCATTTTATCTTTCCAACCTTCAATATGAATCGAGTGCAGCTTGCACTTTTGGTTGATCCAGTCTATAATGACTCGCGAGTCACCAAAAACGTGAAGGTGGTCCAAGGACCAAAGTGAAGCTAAAGCGAGGGTTGTCCACAAACCCAATAGCTCCGCTTTAGTATTTGATCCCTCTCCGCAATTTAAAAACCACTTCGTGACTTTGTTTGGAAGAGCTTTGAAGAAACCCCCCGCCCCACAACAAAAGCCAGTAGCCACAGCTGCTCCGTCAAAACGAGCCAGCGTTGAGTCTGCAGTCAAAGGGATCTCGCACACTAAGGGGGGGGAAGAGATGATCGAGGAAGGCTGCCAGAAGAAGGAGGCCCGAACCATGTGGACAACCGCCAGCACTGAGGGGGATCGGTCTTCAAAGACCGCTTTATTCCTCTCCGTCCAGATATGCCAGCAAGTATGAGCAGCCAAGCTCAGAGAACAGGACTTTTGGGAGCCAAGATTCCAATAGTTGAAGTCTATTCCATTGAAAGAAGCTCTAGTTAGTTATGAATCCAATTCATACGAAGGTTTTATCATTCATAGAAGATTGAAATGCTTGGATATCTTTAATCATATTAAAATGATGACACATATATCTTCATCCATGACATGTCAGGGAATCTCTATTTATTATAGTCAATCAATGTATAGAATGAATAATTTTAAATTGTGAGAAATTATTATTTGTTCTATAAAGATTATATTTGATCAAATCGTAACATAGCTTTAAATATGCAACTACAAAAGGGATCATTAAAGCTACTGATTTATTTGACATACTATGAGTATTAAGAGGAACTGTGCTTGATTTTTATTTATACCTTTTTTAATAGAAACATTTTTTTCCTTTTTGTTCAATTTGTATTCTTAGTTTAGATATATATTCTACATAATTTCTTTTAATTGAGAAGTAAAATAATATTTATCAAGAGATACATTATTTTACTATAATTATTGTTCTTCCTATTTCTTCTCTCATCTCTTAAAATATTTAATATATTAAAACATTGAAATGATTCCCTCAAATCTGATTATTAAAGTATCAACCAATAGTGATTAAGGCCTAAAAAGAATTAGTAAAACACTTTGTTTTAGGATGGATCAAATTAAACAAAAAAATCAATCAAATTTAATAGATTCTACATAGCTTCCTAGCCAGAAACATCTCAAGGGTTACAACATTATTTTGGTGCCATTGTCAGGGATCGAATTAGAGAAATTTTATTTTTCCCTTGGAAGATTGACATAGAAACGTACTCCTTGTTGGTGAACAACAATTAGGAAGGATAAAACATTTTTCCTGGCGACTCCATATTTTCAATCTTGGCATCAAGAAAGAAAAACACTAGGGCTAAACCAGACCCAAAAAAGACAACACCAATAGCATATTTAGAAAAAAAAATGTTTAAGAGAAATCCTAGACAAAGACCTATAACACCTTCTACTCTACATTATTTTTCTAAACCCTCTTCTTCCATAGACCCTAAATCAAAAGGAAAAATCTCTACTATTATAAAACATCCTTCAAAATATATTACTGCTAGTTTCCTTAAAATTCCTCTTTCATCATCTCCTAAAGAGTCCCTTCCAAACTCTCCAAAGCCACATTTACTAGTTGTCACAACTGACTCAATTGAATTATTCCCTGAACATTATGTTGAGCTTTCCCTTAAATATTCTCCTGCAATCTCTCACATGTATCCTACTAAAAATTCCCCCAACGTTTCTCCAAAGGAATATCTTGAGAATTCTCCTATTGCATCCCCTATGTTTCCTTTCATATACCCTATAAAGGAAGATTTAGAAATTCCTCAAACATTTCTTTTGAAGGATCCTCTCAAAGAAGAATAATTTAAAGTATTATTTAATCCATTCACTCCTCAAAATTCACAATTGTTAATATATCATCTAGCCATGGTGGTAAAAATCCCTCAACAACAACCACCTCCTCCGCCACCGTCACCAAGGGTTTTTAATAAAGCAAATACTAGATATGACCCTTTGGATTTTCCTGGAAATTTACACAATTTTCATGATAATTATTTAAAGTTATTGTCTAAATTTAATGGGGAAGATGAGATCACATCCCTAATTTTTTTTATCAACCTTTGATTATTTCATAGATAATCAAGGTCTTGAAAGTTCCACTAGATGATCTTGTTCATTAGAAAGATAAATCAAAAGTAGAATTGAATCATTGATAGAGGGAATATCATCCACATGAAATCTATAGAGAAGACGAAAAAACCTAGTAGAAAATTCTTCTAGAGATCCATCATTTGTCTTCCTAAGCTCTAATTTTTTTTCACACAATTGATCATAATCATCATCAAAAGCATGCAACAATTCATGCATAAATTGTTCCCATGTGTGAATAGAGGTGTTTGAAAAAGTCTCACACCATATTTTGACTCGACCTACAAAACAAGAGTGAGAAAATTTCATATGAAAACTTCATTAGTAATATTATTAGAAAAACAAACCAAACATAATTGAATGATGTGTTCATATGCAGATGTCTCTCCCTCACCATCAAATTTAATTTGCAGCAAGAGATTAAATAGCTTTCTAGGAGTTTTATGAGGTACAATACCATAAATACATCTCCATAAAGGGATTTGGGAAGGAACCATTAATAAACAAAAAGAATTAACAAGAACAACTCCACAGACTCAACTTGTTATCTTCCCTCCTTATAGCACCATTTTTTTTTATGAGTTAAAATGTCATGTCAAGAAGATAAGGGGGAACGCCTGATGGCAGGTCCCAATCAGACATACTATTGTTTGGGGTATCATTTCTAACTAGTATGTGTGAATTGTTTCCACTAATAACTAAAAGAAGAAAAAGGGATAAACAATAGACTATCCCCCAAATAATTCTAATTAACTCTAAATATAATCTAAAACAAAAGAAAACTAACTAAACTACATACTTCTAACCTATCCAATAGGAGAAAAACTAATTAAATGAATACATTATGAGATAGCATTATTGATAGAAGAAATGATTCATGTCCATCGACAATGTGTTAAAGAAATTGTAACACAACATACCCCCCTAAACCCTAGTTAGGTGGGTGGGATGTCAAATTTTATTCATTCACTAAGCTTCTAGTCTTGGGTTTGTACCCTTCTCCTCAACCTCCATCCTTCATGGCATCAATGTGGTATTTCTCCACGTCATCTACACCAATGTTCAGAATGGTGTGTGTGCTATCATGGAAATGGCATGTCCTTAGATGTGTCACCCTCTCTTAGAGATCCTTCGCTGGAGTGTGTCTGAACAACCAAGAAATAAAATTTCCCAGATGAATGTATCTAACTCACTTGACTTGGTCTACATCAACGACTAGCAGTGAGTCGAGATCTCTTCCCATTGGAAAAATATGTTATGCAGCTCGCAATCCATTCCTCAATCCAAATTTTCTAACAACCTCACTTGTTCTCTGCCAAACACTTGGTCGGTGGGGGATACAATAAAAATCTACGACTGATATCTCTTTGAGAAGCCCTGTAAGAAAATGAACAGTCCTGTCCCACTCGATTCTATGCCATTAGGAAAACCCCACTCTTCACAATAACATTATTTCCCGAACATATTCTTCTTGAATGAGAATTTTCCAATGGATCTTATGGTCATATGACCCTCACATCTAATAGTCAGGAATCCATCGCATCCCATAATCACTCAATAGTTAACCAACACTACCTCTTTCATAGGGTTCTTTATTTAGGCTAGACCCTTATTAGATCCAATGGCTCAAATCTTATCGGCTACAATGATGATATATCTAATGGTTCTTACCACTCGTGAGTTCTTGGCATTGGAATTTTCCCATCGGAAGTTCCATCCACAATCCTTTCGTGGATTTTCTCAATCTATACCTTTATGATAGGCTTAGTGTCTCATTGCATGACATATCTATGGTTTAGATATCGTCTTCTTACTCTCTCGGTAGATCAATGGCTCTCATCGACTCGAGACTTACCCATCGCAAATTCCACGATGAAAAGATCCATGGGTTTATCCAAAGGCTTCTCCTCCCAAAAGTCTTCCTCTGAATCATTAGATCTCTAACGGATGGTTGGGATCCAATTTTCTCGTTGAATCAATGACTCAAGTTTCCTCTTAGATTTAATGGGAATTCAATGCATTTAAGGGTTATTTCAGGGCACCATTCTGCAAGGGATTCAAATCTAATCCCTCAAGCTTGTAAGCCACTTTCCCATGTCATAGTCTAAATGTGATACACTTTTCCCTTTTTTAGCATATTTTCCAGGGATATTTTCCTGAAATCCAATGAGATATTGGTGGATCCGCAAATTTGAGTGGTTAAATTTGTATAATTAGAGTGATCTATGGGTTTTTTAGCACACTAAATCCATTTTTGCATTCAGAAATGCAATTTAAATAATAGAAAGTTGTGATTTTGTGTGGATTTATGTTGTTGGATTAAGAGGGAAAAAACATAGAATAATTAAACAATACCCTTTCTCATTACACGGGATACACTACACGATGACCCCCAAAGTGAATTTTTTCATATCCTGCAATATTTCCATTCAAAGGCTAGGGATAATGCAAGGTTACACGTCTAAACTGACATCCCATGCATAGTTATTGCAAGCATTCCATTAACCTTTTTAAAGAGATTACATTACATCATTAAAAATCATATTTATCATTCACTCAACATATAAATATTCCTTTGAACATAGAATGGTATTTATATTCATTAATAAACATTTAATGGTAATACAAAGAGATACTTATCTATTCAATTTAAATTTCAACCACCCAACTGACTAAGGGTGAATTCCTTTCTACCCAGTCATAGACTATGCTGAAATTTTTCCTTTATACAACAAGTCACCCCTATGACATGCCATGATACCACTAGAAGAATCTCACAAATTGGCTAACAGGACAAGGAATTGGTAAGGAAGGTTACTCTCCTTCACTCCACCGTAAACAACAAAATTTCCTTCTTCCCACTGATATCAGGGCCTCCTTGAGCTTACCAGGAACCTTCCCAGCTGGATTTCCTCTGCCCAAGGGAGTTCCTTCTCTGCTACACAGTCCCTCGGGGCCTTCCCATTACACGTTTTGGTTTCTTCAATCAAGAACCAACCCAAAACCCTCTTAGCTCCAGTCTGGATATGAGTATTCTCTATTCTAGGGTGATCATTCATGTCTTGGGTAGGCTTCCTATTTTCCTCATTAAAACCTCCTTGTTTTTCTCTGTTGCTCATGTCTGTATGTGTGATATATATCTTCTCATTCTCATTTCCACACCATCTGTTTTTGAGTCTGTTAGTGTGTATCTTTGTGTGTGTCCATATATTTTTTTTTAATATTTTGTCCCCATTTCTCTCCCTCTTCCTCCTCATTCATTTTCCAAAACTAGAACATTATTCCTATTCCTTGGGTTCCCCACTCACTTCTGTGAGAAGCAAACCCCCAAGGGCCAAGATCTCGAATCGAAGGGGAAATTCCATGTACTTTTGGTTAATAGTCACAACCGACCCTTCACTCTTCCGAGTACAATTTCTGAACATAATCATGTAACATACCCAACCCCCAACTGGGTCACGTCACTTGCTAAAATGACCCAAAAAAAAATTTTGATACCAATTCTAAATGTGAAAACAACATACACAACATGATAATCCAACTTACACAATGGACCATACTAATTAAAAATGTAAATGAGATTTCTTAGCTATGCAATGCAACAACTAAATGCATACAACATTATTCAACCACTTAAATAGATATTTGAATCCATCTTTCTGCTTACAACAAAAAATAATAACCAAATATATCTCATAGTAAATTGCACATCAACTATTTCACCATTCTACATGAGTAAACACAACAAATGGAAAAAAATTCTTATAAAATGTGAAACCCATTGTAGAGGATAGATGTTCCTCCCAACCATATGCTTGTTGTTTCATATATCAACAACAATCCACCCCCAATATGGGGATATGAATCCACAAGAGACGATGGTCCCTAAGGCAGGTTGATGTCCCCCTCTCACACTCAAAATGCAGAGCTAATTCCAGTCCACTAGCTCTTTTCCCCTCAAGATGCACAACCCAAGGGATGGAACCCCCCTTCACTATTCATAGTCCCTCAATCCTTTCCACTCTTCTCTAGGGATTCTAGCATCGAATGGATATGAATTCTACTGGATGGGACCTCAAGAATTCTACAATTGCCACACGAATTCACCCAATAGTAAAATGCATGCTTCCTTAGTGAATTTTGAACAACACATTACTACCAGGTACACAGCCTCCTTCTTCATGAATTTTTACCTTCAAACAACTGCCAAACTTTCCCACAATAGCTACCTTCAATCTTCAACACTTAAAACTCATTGTTGTCTAGAAACATCAATGTAAAAATAACTCTACCAAAAACGTGAATGTGCAATTATGGTCCCTTATCATATGAATTTCCTCTCTTTCTCTTGCTTGTATGACTTGCACTCTTTCCCAAGTTGATTGTACTCATTCCCAATGCTCTCAATAACTATGAGAAGTGACTCTCACACCAACCCTCTTACATGAATTCAATGATTGGGCTCTAGAACACTCAACAACTAATGTAAGGTTCATGGTAAGGATAATTTAGAATGAAATAAGAAATGGTTTTTGGGTTAATATACATGGGTAAAATATCCCCCCCATTGGACCCCTTTCCCTCTCTTGTGGATACTTAGCCCCAAAATATTCGTCCATTTCCATCTGCAGCTGGTGATACATTTTATTCATTATATTCAATTTACATCATTTACATATTACATCACTTTGGCTCTTGGATATACATTACATTTACAATATACTTTGCTATTTTTGGATTTGAAAATGGGGATGTTACTACTTGACTTACTGTGATGGAAATATTCTCCAACCATTTACTTGCTTGGTGAGAAGTCTTTTGTAGATGGATGTTGTGCTAGAGGTGGCATAACCGTTGTAACTGCTTCATGTTTAGCTATATTGGTAATCTTAACCAAGGATTTTATTAACCATTCTTATATGTACTCCCTCATTGGAGCAATTGTTATTGTGTGCTTGGTTTTTATCTCAAATAGTTCATTCTCCATTTATCTTATGTCAATACTTAATTGGTGCAATGTGTCCTCAATATCATCATTCTTATTAATGTATCAAACAAGCCACCTTTCAACCTCATCCTCGGAGAATTCAATTGAGTTAGTAAACTCACTCACCCATGCAAATTTTAATTATTCAAGTTGATCCAATAGTTTCTCTTTAGACATAAGTATGGTATATATTAATAAATTTGGGCCATCAAGTTCCTTTGTAAGATCAACAAGTTTTAGAAATAGGCCACCTCTCTTGGTTTTCACAACATCTAACTCAGACAATGTTTCTCTTAAACTTGTAATTATTTTGAACCAACAAGCATTGATATACTTCATTTGGATACTATAGGGAAGGATTTTTTCTCTTCTATAGGTGTCATTAAGACTTGAAAATTTTGTTTTTCCCACAGCCTCCTTGTAAAATCCTTTGTCGTTCTCTATATCCTTTTGGAGATATTCTTTGAAATGCATAATCCTTGTTAAACAACTAGTTGATCTTTGTGCTAGCTCCCATATTTCATGGATTATGTCTATTATTTTTTGAATTCCATATCCAACATATTTTCTCACATCCAACAATAGACTGGAGGAATCTTTCAACATACTGTTTCTTTTTTGAATGTCCTCATGGCTAAGTGTTGGTTGAATTGCAGTTAATGGCTCAACAAACAATGGTTTCAGAATTAAAGCTCTCTCTAATTCCTTTATTTTTTCTTTTATAATTAAATTTTATTTATTAATATCAATAATGGATTGTTTTAGTGGTTCCTTAGTCTCCTCATGAAACTGTACAATGTTTTAGAGTGCAACCCCATGGAAATCAATTTTTGATTTCCATTTTTCAGAAACTTTCTTATTTTTCAAGTTAACCTTTTCTATTAACATTTTTTTGGAATTTTTATGGTAGGTCGCATGACAAAGTGTGAAAAATTCCTCTTCAAAGGTATCTGGTTCTTGGGTAACAAGAGTTTCAAAAATTTCTTGAGTTTCCAACATTTATTATTTTGACTAGTTGGGTTCTTCCATAACTTCATCTACATCCATAGCTTAGGGACTCTCTTCAATTTCAGGTATTTCTAGTATCACTTTATGAGTGTCTCTCTTTATTTTAGCGTAAGTATGTACCACATGGGATTTTTCCATATTTTTATTCATACTATTATTGTCACTGCCATCATCTGAATTTCTAGCGAGTGTTTTTCATGTTTCTAGACTACTACTTCTTGGATTGTTTTAGTAGGAGTACTTCTCTGTGAAACATTGGGTGAATTGGGGTTTTTGTTTGTGGATTTTCTACCTCTTTTTTTGTAGCAATCACTATTACTAACTAATTGTTTGATATCATTCAAGGATTCATCAACTGAGGTCTCCGGGAGAATCTGGTTGTCCCCTCCTCCTTCCTTGAATTGTTCAAATTTACAAAAATAAGAAGAATATCCCATCAGTGACGTGTGTGCAAAAAATAATTCATTAGGGTCGAAACCCTTGATGCATTTAGCTTCCTTCATGCCAAGTTGGCCAAAATGTCCTACAAACTAATCCAAATGAGAAATATGCTTTATAACAATTTCTCCATCTCTCTAGGGTAATGGAATAAATTGCTTCTTTCATTTTTCATTAAAGAAGTGTGCCTAGTACCTATAATGTCTACATACTTTGATAAAAAAGTGTCTATTAGATACATAGAAGGGAAGAAAAAAGGGTTTCTCTTGGAAAGATAATAATCTTAGAATACTCAAATCCTCTGTAGTCTCAAAAATTCATTTCTCTACGAGAAATGAGGCAGCCTCAAGTGACAATCTTGATGTGTTGGGAACAAAAATTAATTTTTTGAATTCAGAAATATAATTCTTGTGGATCGAGTAAATTTTTTATTGATCCTTGTGTCTCCATAAGGATGGATACTAGAAATACATTGGTTCCACCATTAAAACAACAATCCTTTCTCTCAACAAGACTTCAAATATGTGGCAGTAGGCTATGGAAAACACTAAATAAGAAGTCATAAAATTTTCAAGTTCTTTTCAAACCACCCAGTTGAAATGAAATTTCATTTGAAATAATATTTCCCCAGTCAACTAGGGAATCTTCATGCACAACAAAGTGGACAATATAAGAAACATTTTTTTTCATAGAGGCCAACGAATCCATTCCAATTATACAGGAAAACAACTAGGAAAATTCTTTGTAGGGGTACTTTAAAGAACTTACCTCAATCTAAGCAGTATCCACGTCAACTCTTGGGTTGGCCAGATATTTCTCGAGGATCTCCATTCCTCCTTTGTATTCCTTAATAAATTCATTGACTTCCTCATTCTTGAACTCCATGGTGGGTTTTGCGAGTCATAGCATTCTCATGAAAACTGAAGGAGTCAAGTAGATGGGCAACTTCCCATGAACTTAAATTATTCTTCTTTCTATATAAAATTTGTTTGCACACCATAGGACTAGATATTTGAAATCCATCACCTAAGGTACACAACCGACCAGTTCTATTCTTGAGCTCCAAACTTGGTTTGTTTTATTCTTGGCGGGAGGGAGATCCTTGTACCACTGGTAATCTTGTGACCACTAAAAACTTGTGATTTTCACGTCTGAGAGTGTTAACTATATCTCCAAAATATAAATCATTTTTCCTACTTGATATGATTTACACTGCTTTCTATTCTTACGAATAGGTGGTGCTATTGTCGATATAACCTTTTTACATCATGGCACATTAATCTTTATTAAATTTACCATGTATTTCCTTGATTATTACCCACCATAGATCTTATTTCAAAGTTCTTGGCTTGCATGGTAAGATTTATAATTTATTACAAATATTTTTGAAATCTTTGCCAATTTAAGAACGATATTAGATACA
The DNA here is from genome assembly GCA_032191745.1 of Picea mariana. Taxonomy (NCBI): domain Eukaryota; kingdom Viridiplantae; phylum Streptophyta; class Pinopsida; order Pinales; family Pinaceae; genus Picea; species Picea mariana. Next base: position 464,691 of record JASDQU010101991.1, read on the forward strand.
TACATGTGGCGGCTGACATTGTGGAAGATAAATAAATGTGACTGGGAAATGGTGATGTGATTTCATGGAATATGGAAAACAGTTAAGTATGGAAGTGTGAAAAGGGAAATGGAGAGTGAAAGATGATGAATGTGGGATTTTAGGATGAGAGACATGAGACATAGGAAAAAAAAGGTAAGTTGAGAAGACAGGTGTCCCACATCCATATTCAAAGAAAATACTAAGTGTAAAAAGGGTAAAAGGTTCAATATGGAGAACACAGAGGTAGAAAAGGTCGTTTTGAATTATACACGATTGTGGGTTATGGGACATGAGGATTTGTAATAAAGGAATGGGTTGGTCTTCTGCAACGGGACTCTCGTAATGCATAAATATGACTAAGTGTTGGTATTGTAAGAAAGTAAAATGCGACTAAGTAAAGATACACGGATTTATGGGTCTGCACACATGGGGATTTGATGGTGGCGTGATCTGGAACCCGCATTTCAAAGAGAAAAAAAATAAGTAAATCATATACAAAGAATAAAGGAAGAAAAGGAAAAAGAATAAGGATGGATATGAATGTACTAAAATTGATAAAAAAAAATGTAGATCAACATGGGCTTAAGGGTTATTTTAGGGAACCATTCTGCAAGGGATTTAAATATTATCCCTAAGGCTTGTAACCCACTTCCTCATTACACAATTTTCATTGCACTATGACCCCCAAAGTGAAGGACTTCATATCCTGCAAGCTTTCCATTCAAAGGCTAGGGATAACACAGGGTTACAGGTCTACATTGACCTCCCATACATAGTTATTACAAGCATTCCATTAACCTTTTTAAAGATATTACATTACATAACTAAAACTCAGATTTATCATTCATTCAAAGTATCAAGCTTCCTTTCAACACAAAATGGGATTCATATTCATTAATAAACATTTAATGGGAATACAGGTAAATACTTATCTGTTCAGTTTAAATTTCAATCATCCAACTAACTGAGGGTGAATGTCTTTCCACCCAACTATAGGCTATGCTGCAATGTCTCCTTTCTATAGCAAGCCACCTTTGAGACATGCCATATTACCATAAGGGGACTCTCACAAGTTGGATAATATGTCAAGGAATTGGTCAGGAAGGTTACTCTCCACTCCACTAAAAAAAACATAAATCCCCTCTACCCATTAAACTTAGGTCCTCAATGAGCTTACCAGGTGCCTTTTTTACTAGATTTCCTTTGCACAAGGGAGTCCCCTCTCTACTACATAGTCCCTCATCACCCTCCACTTACTATTGTCAGTTTCTTTCCAGCAAGCACTAACACGTGGTTTAGCTCTAGTCAGGATATGAGTATTCTCTATTCCAGGTTGACCATTCATGTCTTAGGTAAGCTTCTTATTTTTCTCATGGAAAATTCATAGTTTTTCTATGTTGTTTAGGTCTATGCATGTGACATTCTTCTTCTCATTCGCATTTCCACACCATCTGTTTGTGATTCTACTGGCAGGTATCTCTGTGTGTGTTTGTTTGTTTCTGTTTGAATGTTCTCTCCTCATTTCTCTATCTCTACCTCCTCATTCCTTTTCATGAACTAGAAAATTATTCCTATTCTTATGGTTCCCCACTCGCTTCTGTCAGAAGAAAACCCCCATAGGTCAACCTTCTGAATCAAAGGGGAAATTCCATGTAATTCTAGCTAATAGTTGTAGTTGACCCTTCACTCTTCTGAGTACAAGTTGTGAAGGAAAAAATAACTTCTCCAACTACCCAATATGAATTCCACTAATGGGTTTTTTGTTTTCAGGGCGAACAAGGTACTCTAGACAAGTTAGTCATTCAAGTTCATGCAAGTGTAGGTTTGGTTTCTGGGAAAGCTTCCTATTTTCCTCATTAAAATTTCCCAGTTTCCCCCTCACCATATCCCACTCATGGTATCATGGCCAATATTGCAAGGCTTCCCTCTCAGTTAGTTGTTTGGTGTTTTTACTATTAACATAAAACACAATTACAATCTTCATCAATTGAAATGCAAGAACTCTTAAGAACAATTACAAACTTGAGGGAAAATGGGGTGTTACAACGATGAAATTGTAGAACTAATAAAACATAGTTGTAGATAAGTTCTATAACATCATCACTATAATGACCATAAATCATAACAACATAAGTATCTCAATGTAATGTCTCCCACCTCTTAGAGAGGTGAGGAGGAGACTTAGTGGCCTGGGCACCCCCACTAGGTCATAGTCTCACACTGAAGGGGGGGAAATTCAAGAAGTTAAAAGTTATATTTTTAAGTTGACTTAAGAAAGGGAAAGGATAAAGGAGTAATAGATAACTCAACAGAAGAATAGAAGATTAACCCTGGGAGTTAACCTAACTCGACAGAGAATTAGAAGGAAAAGTATAAGTAAGAGGCTGGGGTGCACCTATTATTCATTTTTCTTTTGGATTAAAATTTGCTATTGCTCTTGAGCATTCAGTTTGGGGTTTTTGTTGTACAAACCCTTGGGAGCAACTCAGTGGTGAAATATCCACTCACCTTGTTCTACAGCTTGGTCTCGGGGATGAAAGACTCCTCCACACCATTCTAGTCTCAGGGCCAGTTTATCGAGGGAGGTTCGATCCATCTTATCCTGAGGGCCTAGGGCAATTACGATAGTTGGGTTTTGTTTGCAGGGGCATGACCATCAGTTTGAGGGATTTTCTGGAGGGTTATCATCATTCTACATTTGTCTGCAGATTGGGACATCTCGGAGCCATAAGGGACATCCTGTGATTTAGTAAAACTCAGATCTAGGGAGATCTGC
>JASDQU010101991.1:476725-532433 GCA_032191745.1 Picea mariana
CTAGGGAATTTCTCTGACTGCTTCTATTTTGCTGACTTTGACAAGGTTATCAAAATGAATGTGACCCATTCTTCTGTGCCATAGAAAACTTTCATCTTCCTTTCCTAGACAACACTTTTCATTTCCAATTTCGCTTAACACATATATGTTGCTTGAAGTTCTTGCAGCTGTAGCGACCAATTTCCCTGAACCTTCTTTTGAATATCCTTTCTTAGTGTGACAATCTCTGCTTCCAGGTTTCAATGATCTTATCATTTCCTTCTAGTTGTTCTTTGAGTGCTTCTTCAATTCTTTTATATTCTTCTATTTGAACCTTCAATTTTGTGATCATTTGTTCTAGTTCTTGAGTGTCTTTTTTCTTATCTAGTTCTGCTTGTAGTTTCTTTTTTTTCTTCTTTTCTCTTCTGATAACTTCTATGGCACTCATTAATTCTTCTCAGAAGTCGAGTTCTGCCTCTTCAATTTCTTCTTCAAATGCTTCTTCATATTCTTCTTCGGAGTCTTCTTTATTAGATTCTTCTACTATCATGAATATAACTCTCCCTGTTTCACTGTCACTGACTTCATCTTCATCTGATGATGAGATGTCTTCTTTGGTGCAAAAGTTTTTCTTGAAAACTTTCTTTGTAGTTCTTTTACCTTTATATGTTTGTCTGTCTTTTAAGTAACCTTCATCATTTCTCTTTTTCTTATGAGGACATTTGTTAGCAAAATGACCAATACCATCACAATTAAAACAAATTAAAAGAGGCTTACCTCTGTACCTACCGTTGGTTCCCTTGTTCAGTCTTCTGACGAAGTTGGACACTTCTTCATCATCTTCCGAGACGTCGCTACTGCTCCTGCTATATTCTTCTTGTTCCTTTTTCTTTTGCTTTGATCTTTTGGATGCTTTGAAGATTGCTTCTTTTACATCTAGATTTTCCTGTTCAGTTCTCATCTCATATGCTGTGAAGATTCTATGCAGTTCATCCATGCTTATTGAGTTTAGATCCGGTCTTTCTTCTAGTGCTGATATCTTAGGGTTGAATCTCATAGGAAGAGATCTTAGTACCTTTTGAACAATTACAGATTCTTCGATTTCTTCTCCCAATCCTATGATTGCATTCACTGTTTCATTGACTCGTAAGAAGTAGGATATGATATCTTCATCTTCCTTCATTTTTAGTTGTTTGAACTGACCTTTGTAATGTTGAAGCTTTGTTTCTTTGAATTTTGAATCTCCTTCATAAATATTTTGAAGCTTGTCCCAAATATCTTTAGCAGATTTACAATGCGCAACTTTGGTGAATATCGTATCATTGAGACCATTCAAAAGTGCATTTATGGCTTTGGAATTATTCTCACTGAGTTTCACTTCTTTGTCATTTGTTGGTGGAACTGTTGGTGTTGTGTATCCATCTACAATTGATTTCCAAACTTAAAATCCTTATGCCTGTATATATGCCTTCATCCTTATGCTCCAAAAATAATACTTTTGTCCGTCAAACTGTGGTATTCCATTTGTATACGAGTTCGTATTCTCCATGATCTACCTTTCAGTGGTTAAACTGATTTTTGAAGGAACCTGCTTTGATACCAATTGTTGGATTACTAAGAGGGGGGGTGAATTAGTAATAGCGTAATTATAATCCATTTTATTCAAATGTTATATCAATGTAGAATTATTATCCAATAATGAGCAGTAATAGATAAACAATCACACACATACACAGTACACCAGTGTTTTATGTGGAAACCCAAATCCGGAGAAAGCCACAGAATGTTTTTTCTTATATGTCTTGAAGAATTACATTCATTGGAAGCAACAACTTCCTTTGTTTTCCAGCTGCAACTGGAAGGAGGCTCCAAACCCCTAGTTTCTCAGGCTACAACCTGAGGGAAGCTCCAACTCCCCAAATCACTGGCTACAACTATAAGGAGGCTACAACCCCCAATGTTCTCCAGCTAAAACCGGAAGGTGGCTACAACCACTTGTCATTGCCCAGTCCTACCACCCTGAAGTAGAAGTAGAATGATGGAACCAGTTTCAAACTATCACTGTGAGATATACCGTTGTAAACCTGTACCAATAAATCTGAACCATGCATCAACCTGTACCTCAACCTGTAATCAACCTGTACCATAAACAAGTGCATCAACCATGCACCAACCTGTAATCAACCTATACCATAAACAAGTGCATCCAACCATGTACCAAGTATGTTCCAATCATGTGTCAACTACTCATCAACTATGACTCATCAATATGTACCAACATCATCAACTATACACCTCATGTATGTGCGCCAACGCATCAACTACTTGTCTCAACCATGTACTCAACATGTACTACAACCAAAATCCCTCATCAATTTTATCATCCAAATATGATTTATAGATTTGTAATAGACCTGGTGTATATGATCACATTCCTGCAAACCTTCCTTAACTTTAAAAACAAGAGACTAGCATTTTCATCAAACTTTTCTTTAGTCTCACATGCCTAGTTTTGGATTAGTAAACAACCCTAACTTGAAGTAATCATAACTTTGAAACTGTAATGTATAAAGATTTGAAACTAATACACAATGTTCTTCAATGTGTTTGATGTAATTCTTCCAAGTGTCACTACTTGGAACCTCTCAGAAAATGAGTTATAGAAAAAATGGCATACCTTGTTGAATTCTATCTTATTCTAGAGAGTGACCTTGTAGAGCGTGCCCCACACAAAATATTTAATGGATTGATATGAAACTGTTAAAAACCATACTACAGACTTTCCTTTAACCAACAAATTTGATCTCACTGAATTTGGATCTATTATGAAGAAGTTATGATTTTTTTACCCGAAACACCTAATTTTGACTAGCTTCAGGACTTGCCACAAACCCTATTTTCCACGAAGTGTAACTCCAAAAATACAACGACCCACAAGTTGGATTTTTTTTTTCACAGATACTTGGATATGTTTTCTCACTTTCATAGCAATTTCATGGTATGAATCATTATAGAAAAAAAGTTATAGCGAAAATGGTGAGAAGACCTGTAAATAACATACCTTAGAAAGCACCATCAAAAGAATTTAGTCTTCCTTGCATTTCGGCGTTATTTTCTTCACCTTCACTCAGAATTCCGATTTAGATATCATTGGTTACCTCAGACATATATAGATATTCAATATGCTCAAGTGTGATTCAAATGAGAGAGCCTTGTCTCTTATTTATACTCTCCAAGTAGCTTCGTTAAAAGCATCTTCTAGGTCACTTGGCCCCACTTTCCTTATTTTAGGGCTGGGTCCACTTTTAATTTCTCCATTAAATTTATTATTGAAATAATTTATTTTGTATTCACTTTGAATTATAATACAATCATCACTTCACTTTATTATTTACCTTTTAAAATCTCTTAAACCACTTTGACTACTTTGACCTTTTGGGGCTTTTAGATGACATATGAGGGTCCTCCAACTTCGTAAGGTCATAACTCTCAAATCGTGAGGAGTTATGTGATGTTCTACATACCACCAAAAATAGAATGATATGTACTATACATATAGAATATTATTATCTGAAAATATATCATAACTCATACTGTTACCCATAAAACAAACTTGGGTCCATTACCCAAACCTAGGGTCTCCAACTTCTCATGGCCATAACTCTCTAACCGTGAGGAATTATGTGACGTTCAACATACCACCAGAAATGACATGACAAAAACTATCCATATAGGATATTTTCCCTAACAAATTCACTTTCCTTCATCTCATTATTCCACAATTAAGCATGGGTTCTCTTACTCCACAAAGCGTCTTCCCGTGAGGGCTTTCACCATAAGGGGACCACTTTGGAGTTCATCCATATTTACTTCTTATTAACCATGAAAAAACAATAATGAGTCATATTTACATCAAACAATATTGGTTCCATTACCCAAACCTTTATGCTACAAGGATTTCTTGAAGGGTTGACATCAATGACAACCAACCTTAATCAATAAGGGAGAGGGGGCTGAAAGGTTGGGAGAAGGGATAAGCTTAAGAGTTTAAGTCCTTGGGAATAATAATATAATATTATTATTACAAAGCTGTGGAAATGAATATGTTTTATCCTCAGTTCTTTGAAAGGCTAGGTGACTTCAAAATGGGAAGGGAAATGCATACTGATGGAATGCATGCAACTTCATGGGTAACAAGTGTCAACCCAAAGGCATGCAATTTAAACCAGGAAATGAGCCGTGTTGGGGGTTCGTTGCCTATTCTTTGAACCTCAACATGAGATTGTTGGGCATTCCTCCATATTCTATCTAAACGCGTTTGGCCTATGTAATGGAACCATTGTACACCTTACGCATCTCTGAAACCCAGAACCATGAGTCTGTTCTGTATGGCAGGTTGGTAAAACCGAATGTCTCGTAATTGTTGAGCCTATTTGGGTTGGAGCGTCTGTCTGTCACCTATTTTGGGAAGCCTGTGTTTGTTTTCCCAGTTGACTCTTGTGGCCACATAGTGCTTGGTTGTGTGTGGCTTCCAAACCAATGTATGTTTGTGTGGAGCCTCATGATAACCCGACTGTGTTGGAAATCGTGTTGAAGGAGACAAGTTGTCTGGCCTGTGTGTAGCACTCTCTCTAGGTGAGGGAGGTGATTGTTGTTGAAGAGGCAGGTTACCAAGCCTGTGAGCGACTCTCCCCAGGTGAGAGATTGCACGGAGGAAGTGATAACTCCTGGAAGGGGTCCTGTAGCTACCACGGAGCTCGGAGACTTCTAGTCCGGTCTGTTGTTGAAGCCCAAGGCAAGGGAGGTTAGCAGCCGATGGACTGTCTTGGTGACAGTGAAGGTGTATACTCCTAGGGTGGGACAAGCATGTGGGGAATGAGAGTATGTGATCAGTGGGTGTAAGTGACTCTTAGGAGAGAATCCTTCCTTTGTGACTGTGTGTCTTCCCATTGACCTTGCCTAGCCTAGTATTCCCTACCCAGTGGAGCTTAGTCCCAACTCGAGGGTGACCTACTGCTGAGAGTGATGAGTATCGTGGTCTAAGGTTGGGAGGTTCATGGAAGGTCTACATGCAGTTGGTAGAATTACCACGGTTTCAAAGATAAGTATCAACTTATGCTTAATATTATGTTTTGCATGCCTGTGATGCTTATATGTATCATGTATTATGTTGTGCATATGAATTATTGTTAATGCCAAGGATTATTTCTGTTAGCAGTAATCTTGTGCTTACTCTGAGTTAAATGTGTTTAATTTGATTTAAATGCTTGTTAAAAATAAGTAAGAGGCAAAGAATGATGTTTTCCACGTGGTTGTGTGTGCTCGGCAAGTGGGTTGATGGTCGGGGACGTTACAATCTATTATCAGAGCCTGGTTACAACACTGAGCCTAGATGGGCCATGTTAGTGGAAGTTGAAGAAAAAATTTCGGAAAGAATTGTTGTCGAAGTAGACAAAATTCGAGTTCAGAGCCCAAGGTTTCAACGCTGATCCTGAATGGGTTGGATAAGCGGTCACTGGACCCGAAGTTCAGGTGGGAATCGTGTTTGGAAGAAACAATTTTTTACCTTTGAATGTCCTGAGTGCCAAGGAGTCACTTGGTTGTGTTACAAAGCTCAGGAGGTGTAGCAGTATTATAAAAAACCTGCAGCCGATGTGGTATATGGACACAGGGAGAGAGAGAGAGCTCAACACCATAAGTGTTGGAGCCATAGGATCTGTTTGGGAGGAAGGGAGAAACCTCATGACCATTAGATCCAGGGAAGGTACTGAAAGGATATCCGAGAAACCTTCGGGAGTTCGACAGTCGGGAGTTGGAGAGGGAAGCGAGTGCGAGAACCTCCAGGACCAAAACCCTGAAACCCAAAACCCTGAAATATTGAAATGATCTACACCATAGATCGTAGGAGAGGATCTTGACCATTGGATCAAGCAGAAATTAAATCGCGATTTCGCAATTTTGGCTTTTGGAAAAGCGAGTTGCATTGATGCACAAACTCCCGAAACCCGAAGTCACGAAAAGAAAGGTGAAAGTGGTGATACCCTATGACGTCGCCGGAGGTGATGTGGACCTTCTCAAGGATGCCATGTGTCACCACCTTAGTTGGTGACAGTTTTGATGTGGGCCTGAGAGGTAGAGTGGATTGGAATTTTAGGAGTTGGAGAAGAAAGCAAGTTTGGAAGCCTACAAGTCCTAAACCCCGAAACCCTGAAATCCTGAAACCTGAAGTTTCGTTTGGAGAGCCTTGTAGACCTAGTGCTTGGTCACAAACCTTCATCGCATGGGGTTGGGGAAATAGAGAAAATGGCTATGGCCTAAGTGTACTGCACAGCCGAGCAGAGCTCGAAAAATTCATGGAAACCGAACGTTTTCTTGAATCAAGTTGTTTTTAAACACTGTGGAATTCTTAAGGATTAATGACCTGACAAATTTTGGTTGTCTTCACATTGTGTTGCAAAAGTTTAGCAAGTGCCAGAAACATTTAGAGTTGTTACCAAGTGCACAGAAATGGAAGAGGCGTGAATTGCCTCTAGTTCAGAGAACAAAAGAAAAGGAATGGATGTCAACTTGGGAGTCGAAGGATTGAACTCCAATGGGCATGAAAAAGAGTTGGACAAGGAAGGGCACATGATGAAAATCATTGAAAGATTACAGAAAGATGCCCAGGCTTGCCGAGACGATAACAGAAGGCTCCAGAAAACTCAAGATAAACAGGGTGAATTCAACTTGAAATTGTTGAAGAGTCTAGATAGGATAGAAAGGAAATTACAAAAGGAGGGTGACTCAAGTAGAACAGGGAGTCACTGAACTTCTGAAGGGGAAAGATCAAGGAGTGTTGGTAGGCACCATCATCACTCCTGAAGTCACTCCAAGAGAAGGGCACGCAACAGTTCAATCCCATCTCCTACCCAAAAGTACCGAAGATCTGGAGTGGATGAATTGAAAGGAGAGATGAATAAGATTAAGCCTCCCGCATTCGATGGAGAACACCAAAAGGAAGAAGATGCTGAGACATGGCTACTAGGCATGAGGAAGCACATCCAATTGCAGAATTATTCCTCTCATGCCGAAGGAAGAATTGCGATGTATCAGTTGAAAAGAAAATCATCCATGTGGTGGGATCAACTTGCGCAAGTGCAACACATTAGAGAAAAAGAAATCACTTGGAAAGAATTCAAGAGGTATTTCGAGAGGAAATACCTGACTAAAAGGTACTATGACAGAAAGATGAAGGAGTTCTTTGAACTCATGCTGGACAACATGACCATTGATGAATACGAATGAATATTTTTGGAACTGTTGAAGTATGTTCCATTCATCAAAGATGAGACTGTCAAGATTCAGAGGTATCTAAGTGGATTACCACCTTCCATTGGTAAAAAGATCTAGTATGATGACCCTAAGACTATGGAAGAAACGATAAGGAGGGATAAATGCTTGTATGAGCAGCAAAGAGAAAAGCCTACTTTCCAGAAGGCTTGGGAAGACAAGAAGAAGTTCAAGAAGGAACAGAGGCAGAAGGGAAACAAGCCTCCATTTTTCAGAAACAGTCCTTAGGGACAACCATATTTTAGAGAGCCCAGAAAGGCTGAAGTGGGTGGACAATTGCCAAGGAAGACACCTATGAAGTGTTGGGGTTGTAAAGGAAACCATAGGTACAGAGATGGCCCCCACGGAAATGATAAATCGAGAGCTATCCACAATGTTCAGCAAGCTAAAACAGTGGAGGACATGGGCAATAGAATTCCAAGGATCTACACAGCCCTGGACAACAAGCAAGCTAAATTTCAATCGTACATGATTGAAGTGGAAGGTATGATTAAAAACCGACCACTTACTATTTTAATTGATTCAGGGGCTAGCCATAGTTATATAGATCCTAGAGTGGTGGAAAGTTTTCATTTATCAAAAAGAAAACATGAAAAGTATTGGTTACTGCAGTTGGCTACAGGAACCAAGAGAAGAGTTACAGAATTGGTCAAGTCCTATCCTGTGGACATGAAGCGATTGACCACGAAGGCTGAATTGAATATCCTGCCTTTGGGCTCTTATGACTGTTTGATTGGGATGGACTAGTTGGACCAACACCATGCCATCCTGGACTATCGTAACAAGGCATTCACTTGCCTAGATGAGGAGGGAAATCGAAAAACAGTCCAAGGAATTCCCAGAGCTGTAGTTAGAGAAATTTCAACATTACAGCTGAAGAGATGCTACAAGAAAGGCTGTCAGTTGTTTGCAACCCATATGGAGGAAGCATCTAAGGATGAGGTCTCAAATATTGGATACCAAGCGGTACTAAAAGAGTTTGAAGATGTATTTCAGGAGGTACTCAGACTACCTCCGAAGAGAGATATCGATTTCTCTATAAATTTGATGCCTACAGCAGCTCTAGTGTCGAAAGCTCCTTATAGAATGAGCACACCAGAGCTCAAAGAACTTCAGTTGCAGCTTGAATAACTTCTGAGGAAGGGGTACATTCACCCAAGCATGTCACCTTGGGGTGCCCCGGTTATATTCATGAAGAAGAAGGATGGACCATTGAGGTTGTGCATCAATTTCCGGAAATTGAACAAAGTAATTGTTAAGAACAACTATCCTCTGTCGAGGATTGATGACCTCTTCAATCAGTTGAAGGATGCAAAAATATTTTTGAAGATAGATCTTAGATCGGGATATCACCAAGTAAGAATAAAGGATGAAGACATCAGCAAGACCACCTTTAGAACAAGGTATGGTCATTATGAGTTCATAGTGGTTCCGTTTGGACTGTTGAATGCACCTGATGTTTTTATGTGCTCGATGAATGGTGTATTCAGGGACTATCTAGATAAGTTTGTCATAGTCTTTATGGATGACATTCTGGTGTATTCCAAGTCGAAGGAAGAGCATGAAAAACACATGAGGATGGTGCTACAAGTGATAAGAGAGCACCAGTTGCATGCCAAGTTGAGCAAATGCTCATTTTATCAGAAACAAATCCATTATTTGGGGAATATTATTTCAGAACAAGGGATCGTTGTGGACCCTTAGAAGGTTGAGGCCATCCGAGAATGGAAATTTCCAAGGAATGTGGTGGAATTTAGATCATTTATGGGTCTAACGGGCTATTACAGAAGGTTTATCGCAGGGTTCTCAAAGATAGCCTACCCTATCACTTCCTTGCAAAGGAAGGAGAAAAAGTTTCAGTGGACTGAAGAGTGTGAGAAACGTTTCCAACAATTGAAGTAGTTGTTAACCAATGCTCCAATCCTGAGGATTGCATATCCAAATGTGGATTTTGTGGTGTGAAAAGATGCGTGTAAAGAAGGGATGGGAGGAGTTCTCAGCCAATATGGATTCGTAATCTGTTATGAGTCCAGGAAGCTGAAAGAGCATGAAAATAATTATGCCACTCACGATTTGGAGTTGGTAGCAATCGTTCATGCTCTGGGGAAATGGAGACATTACCTCATGGGAAGGAGATTTGAATTGAGAACAGACCATAATGGTCTGAAGTATTTGTTTGACCATCCCACCCTAAACGCTAGGCAGAGTAGGTGGTTGGATTTCCTGTGTGAATACGACTTTGATATCAAGCATATCAAAGGGAAGGAAAACAAGGTGGCCAATGCACTCAGCAGAAAGGTGCACAACTTACATGCTACAACCATTAGCATGTACAAGATTGATATTAAAGATAGAATTTTAGACGATGCAAATGAGGATTTGCAGTACAGGAATTTGGTAGCAAAGCTTCAACAGAGTGAGAGACCACATAAAGTGGAAAATTACACCTTGGGGGCTGATGGAATAATTCTGTACAAGAACAGAATTTATGTACCTAATGTCTAGGACATGAAACTTATGATTTTGCATGAAATGCATAATGTGCCTTATGTGGGGCACCCTGGATATCAGAAAAATGTGGCAGCAGTCAAGAGCCATTACTTTTGGCCAGGTATGAAGAAAGATATTGCAGAATACATCACCAAATGTATGGAATGCCAAAAGGTTAAAGCTGAGAAAAGACACCCAACAGGGTTTTTGCAACCTTTACCCATTCCTGAGTGGAAGTGGGAAGTGGTGATAATGGACTTCATCATGGGATTTCTCAATATAGGCAAGAAACATGACTCAATCATGGTAGTGGTGGACAAGCTTACGAAAGCTTCCCATTTTATTCCGTTAAAGACCACTCATAAGGCAACAGATGTTGTTGATATTTTTATGAAGGAAGTGGCACGATTGCACGGAATTCCCAAGACAATTGTGTATGACAGAGACCCAAAATTTACCTCAAATTTCTGGAAGGGGTTGTTCAAGGGATTCAAAATGAATCTGAATTTTAGTACAGCCTATCATCCTGATTCGGATGGGAAGACAGAGCGGGTGAATCGAGTGATAGAAGACATACTGAGAATGTATTTGATGGACAAACCATAGAAATGGGAAGACTACCTGCACTTGGTAGAATTCGCTTACAACAATGGGTATCAGGCATCATTGAAGATGAGCCCATTTGAAGCACTTTATGGATGAAAGTGCAATACTCTAGTAAGTTGGGATAATCCAGCTGACACGGTAGTAGTTGGGCCAAAGTTGCTCAAGGAAATCGAAGAGAAAATGCTTAAAATTAAGAAGAATTTGAAAGTTGCCCAAGACAGGCAGAAAATTTATGCTAATAAGAACAAAACCCACAGAGACTTCAAAGTGGGTTATCATGTTTTACTAAAAGTGAAAGCTAACAGGAGTTCCCTGAAGCTAGGAAGTTGCGCCAAGTTGACAGCTAGATTTTGTGGGCCATTTGAAATCCTATGAAGGATTGGGCCAGTTGCATATATGCTTGCATTACCTGCATCCATGACTATACATAATGTGTTTCATGTTTCATTGCTTAAGAAATATATACCTGATGCTAATCATGTTATCGATTGGAATGCGATTCAGGTGGAGCAAGAAGGTGTCCTGCAAGTGCATCATGTGCGCATATTGGATAGGAAAAGAAAACGGCTCTGGAATCGAGCTATAGATATTGTAAAGGTCCAATGGACCTAGTACGGTCCTGACGATGTGACATGGGAGCATAAGGATGCTATTCGGGAAAAATACCCGCATATTTTTTAAGATTTTGGAAATCTTGTTGATGTTGTGTGAAAGTTGCACTAAGGACAGTGCAAAAATAAGGGGAGGGGATTGTAATACCCCAAGGACGTGCCTCGATTCCATTATGAATTGTAATTGTGAGTTATAGGCTGGTGAGCCAAGTTTATATAAGTTGATGGGCTTATGAGTTATTAGGCTAAGGAGCCTAAGTGTTGAAGGCCAAGAGCCTAATTTTTGTACATGTAATTATGCACATTATTAATATAAAAACATCTTTGTGTGTGGACCGACCATGATGAATGAGTGATGGGGGAATAAGCTTCCACAAAGCCTGGGTAAGGGAGAGGGGGCTGAAAGGTTGGGAGAAGGGTTAAGATTAAGAGCTTAAATCCTTGGGAATAATAATATAATATTATTATTCCAAAGCTGTGCAAATGAATATGTTTTATCCTAAGTTCTTTGGAAGTCCAGGTGACTTCCAAATGAGAAGGAAAATGCATGCTGATGGAATGCATGCAACTTCATAGGTAACAAGTGTCAACCCAAGGGCATGCAATTTAAACTAGAAAATGAGCTGTGTTGGGGGTTCGTTTCCTATTCTTCGAACCTCAGGGTGAGATTGTTGGGCATTCCTCCATCTTCTGTCTAAACACATTTGGCCTCTATAATGGAACCACTATACACCTTACGCATCTCTGAAACCCACAACCGTGAGTCTGTTCTATATGGCAGGTTGGGAAAATTGAATGTCCCATAATTGTTAAGCCTGTTTGGGCTGAAGCGTCTGTCTGTCACCTGTTTTAGGAAGCCCATGTATGTTTTCCCAGTTGACTATTGTGGCTGCACAATGCTTGATTGTGTGTGGCTTGTAGACCAGTGTATGTTCATGTGGAGCCTCATGATTACCCGAATGTGTTGGAAATTGTTTTGAAGGAGACAGGTTACCTGGCCTGTGTGTAGCGCTCTCTTCAGGTGAGGGAGGTGATTGTTGTTGAAGAGGCAAGTTACCAATCCTGTGAGCGACTCTCCCCAGGTGAGAGAGTGTGCGAAGGAAGTGAGAACTCCTGGAAGGGGTCTTGTAGATGCCACAGAGCTAGGAGACTTTCGGTCCGGTTTGTTGCTAAAGCCCAAGCCAAGGGAGGTTAGCAGTTGATGGAATGTCTTGGTGACAGTGAAGGTGTATACTCCTGGGGTGGGACAGGCATGTGAGGAATGAGAGTCTGTGAGCAGTGGGCGTAAGTGACTCCTGGGAGAGAATCCTTCCTTTGTGACTGTATGTCTTTCCATTGACCATGCCTAGCCTAGGATTCCCTTCTCGGTGGAGCTTAGTCCCAGCTCGGGGGTGACCTACTGCTGAGAGTGATGAGAAATGCAGTCTAAGGCTGGGAGGTTCATGGAAGGCCTACATGTAGTTGGTGGAATTACCACGGTTTCAAAGATAAGTATCATCTTATGCTTAATATTATGTTTTGCATGTTTATGATGCTTATATGTATCATGTATTCTGTTGTGCATATGAATTATTGTTAATGCCAGGGATTATTTATGTTAGCAGTAATCTTGTGCTTACTCTGAGTTAAATGTGTTTAATTTGATTTAAATGCATGTTAAAAATAAGTAAGAGACAAAAAATGATGTTTTCCACGTGATGGCGTGTGCTCGGCAAGTGGGTTGATGGTTGGGGACGTTACAAATTTTAATTTCAGTAAAACATATTGATATCTAGAGTCAAATGGGAAGACAAAGAGGTCCAACTAAATAATTGAAGATACATTGAGAATGTATGTGATGGAAAATCTTTCCGAGTAGGAAGACTACCTACATATAGTTGAGTTTTCTTATAATAATGGGTATCCTACATCATTGAATATGATCCCATTTGAAACCTTTTATGGAAGGAAATTGATCCAAATAGATCTTTTAAACGACAATGGTTGAGTTATCTTGCATGAGTTATATTACCATTTAGGAAATTAATGAAAGAGAAAGAAGGAAAGAGGAAACATAACAGCCATTAAGCAATATACAGATATGAACATAAGCATGAATAACAACAAACCATAAACACCACTGTGATAACGGAGTTCGAGAATCTCGCCTACGTCTTCGAGCCTTTGTCTCAGTGGGTGAGGCTTTATTATTTCTGTTCAAAGCTTTAAATGTACATCATAAAAGTGACAATGGATTACAAAAATGAGTTGGTCATGTTCTACCAGATCTCAAGAACCCATCAAAACTGATGACACTCAAATCGGATGAACGGAGCTCCCAGAAATGGCCCACAAAGGTGCGCTCCTCAATAGCTTCCCTGCATAAAAATGGCTTTGCCTCAATATTTCAATAGTATTTCTCTGCTCTGAAATCCCCCCCATGGCTTCAAGAGCCTCTGTTTTATATAGGCCTAAAGTTGGTAACGATCTCCCAACTTGTCCCCAAGATCTGGCCTTAAAAAGGGCCCAAGATCCCTCAATAATGAGCTAAATCTCCCAAAACTGCATAAAAGCCCATTAAAAAGCCCATTAAAAATCTTATTATAATGTTTAAAATCCACTTCTGGGAAAACATTGAGGGCGCAACCCCCTTTCTCCGTACTCTTGGTCATATGGGGCACTGCCATGTGCCCAAGCGCTAAGGCTTGGTGCGTTGGTCCCCTTCCTCCATTAGCCCATAGTCATCAACGCATACATAGGTCCTCGGGCTATGCTCCACATGCCCCTTATACTATTAGCTCTCCGATAGTGTAGCCCAAGGTTAATCCCCCTAGTCGGTGGGCTAGCCAGATGACCGGGGCTAACCCCCATCCATCCATGTTATACGATAACAGTAATCCGGGTCACATGTGAATAGGTGTCGAAAACCGGGGGCTTGGAGCTATAACAAACCACATGCCAAAATACAACGAAGGTCGTAGTCATATGTTGGGGTCCTTTGGTAATGTTTAGTCGAGGCTGGGGCTAGGCCCCATCACTTACTCTACCCACCATACACTATATGCAAGTTTAAATATAAGTGGCATCGATATATGTTAAGTCCCACTAGGTAGGAGGGATGGTATCCCGGCCTATGCCCAAGACGTTCCCCCACGCTGGAGGTCACACGGTCGACTCTAGTGGAGTCCAAAAAAAAAATCCCATATTCTATCAAATGCAGGGGTGCCACGTGGTAGCCTAGGACTGATCCACGTAGCATTGTACATACACCAATAGTACTACCACGTTTCAATGCTCGATTCATCCACATCTGCAAGCCACATGTCTGCCACGTCACATGCCACTGTACCTACCACATTTTCCACTTGTCGTACGGTCATGCTACGTGCCATGTGTTGTATAGTTGTATGGTCGTGCCACGTGTCATACGGTCATGCCATGTGTCACCCTTGCAGTGGTGACACGTGTCACTCCCTCATTGGTCCACCTGTACCTATCCTCGTTAGCATCCATTATGCCTTGCCATGTCAGTTGTACGGCCATATGGCCTATACAATCAGGTGCCACGTGGAACTGTACAAACTATACAAACTATACAGTCATCATTTTTTTGCTTGTTTGACCAAATGAATAGACTGCAATATCTTGAGCATATGACGTCCGTTTGATCCCATTCAAGTTGCATTGGGTTCGTATCAACGAGGCCAACACACACATCCATTTTGAATCCATTCTAATAAATTTGATGTTTAGGCCTTCCTGGACCCATTTTGGTCCCGAGATCCAATTCTGGATCACACCTCCCCACTAAAGACCTTTTGTTCCTCTAAAATGTTACTGACCAGTCATCAAGTGCGGGATAGGCCACCCGACTTATTCTTTGGCTTTGAACTCTATCATGTGCACCTATCTCATCAAGATCAACTATAAAACAATCATGATAACTAACAACTTATTGTCAGCCATTTGTACCGTGTCACATCTTACTAAAGCCACTATCATCCATGTTGACAACTTTACTAATGATAACATCAGAAATATGACTGCAAATGAGCTAATATGTCTGTAATATTTGCACGACATTAGCTTATCTTGAAGCTGCAAAGTGTGATTGATTTTCCATTCTACAATCATCTCATGTTCTTTCTTAAGATCGATTACTTGATTTGAAACAATTATAGGTGTGTTGCTTGCATGAGCCACCTTTCTTAATTATTCCATTGTTTGAAGAGATTTATTTTCCTTTAAATGATGAGCATGAACCACATATTTTTCACTTTCTTTGATTAAATGATATTGTTTTTGTTCCATGTAGAATATTTCTTTACGATCATACAAGTAAGGACTGCCTAAGACCATTGCACATTCATTAAGTGGAACCACATCACATGTTACCCCGTCCACAAACTTAGATGAAATTGCAAACTTTAATGTGCATTTGTTTGTTATGTGCAATTGGTGATTGTTGTTTATCCATTTAAGTGTGTAAGGCTTATGATGCATCTAAGTGTTTAATCCTAATTGTTTAACCAATTCCTCTGAAATCAATTTATATTGAGATCCACTATCTATGAATGTGTCAACCTTAGTATGCCTCATGATGACCCTTATGTAAAACAATTTACTTCTAGAATCAATTCCATCACCAATTTTCCCTGTCATACCAACCAATGAGACTTTAGATTCATCACCTGAATCTGATCCCAAGTCTGTTGGTCGTGTTGTTGCTGCAACTGTTTGCGCCCCTTTCCTTTCTTTGAATCACTCTTTTATCTTCTCGGGATGCAATTGCCAGCAATGGTCCTCATCATGCCCTTCTTTCTTTCAATGCTTGCAATAGGGCTTCTCTTCCTTTCTTGCCACTAAAGTTTCCTTCTTGTCATTCCACTTCCTTTTTTCCTCTTTCCTTGAAGACGATTGCCCTGATACACCAACCCCTGTTTTCCCTACTTCAATGTATGTTGCTTGAACAAAAACCTCATCAATATTAGTAGGTCCAAACATGAATACAGTGTTTCGAATATGTGCAGAAAAACGTCCTATATACTTCATAAGAGTTTCTTGGGTATGTAAAGCAATATCTAACATCAATGCCATTTTACGAAATCCATCTTTGTATTCTTATACTGTTGTGTCCCTTTCTTAGTTTAAGAGTTTGCCATGCAATTAAAGCTTTCTCCTTATAACCCAAAGGATATAATTGTTTTCTAAGTGCATAAATAAAACTTTTTCATGATGGAAATACATTACCGACTTGTTGTGTTCCATTTTTCAACTTGCTTTTCCACCAGATGAGTGTTGTGCCTGCAAATCTAAGCGATGCCAACTTGATCTGAGTTGCCTAATCCTTGATTTGTTGCACACTGCAATAAACCTCCATCTGTCTAACCCAATTATCAAGTATTTATGCATTCACTTCACCATCATACATAGGTAATTCAAATTTCACATCAATTTTAAGTAAAGGCATTTCATGTTTATGTTTATGGACAGTTTTTCTTGCGGTGCTTTTAGAACTTGAACTTGAACAGGAAGGAGAAGAAGGAGAAGAAGGAGGTGAAGGAAGAATTTGAGGAGGATCCTCTCCTTCTTCACTTTTTACCTTTGAATATTCACCCAGATTCGGTCTCTTTTGTTCCAAGTCATCATCATACAAAACTTTCATCATCTCCGACATGCCAAAGAAATTTTTTCGAAACTCTTTCTCATCCTGAGAAAGTCCCTCTTCCAATGCCATCTTCTCGCTTTGAGAAGTTCTCTTTCTCAATACAATCAATGGATTATCTTCAACAAGATCGCCTTCACCACAATTCATCCTTTCCCTGGTTAACATGCAAACTCAAAATCCAACTATCAACTAGCTCTGATACCAGTTGATCCAAATAGATCTTTTAAACGACAATGGTTGAGTTATCTTGCATGAGTTAAATTACCATTTAGGAAATTAATGAAAGAGGAAGAAGGAAAGAGGAAACATAGAAAACATTAAACAATATACAGATCTGAACATAAGCATGAAGAACAACAAACCATAAACAACAATGTGATAACGGAGTTCGACAATCTCGCCTACGTCTCCAAGCCTTTGTCTCAGTGGGTGAGGCTTTATTATTTATTTTCAAAGCTTTAAATGTACATCATGAAAGTTCCAATGGATGACAACAATGAGTTGGTCATGTTTTACCAGATCTCAAGAACTCATCAAAACTGACGACACTCAAATTAGATGAATGGAGCTCCCAAAAATGGCCCACAATGGTGTGCTCCTCAATAGCTTCCCTGCATAGAAATGGCTTTGCCACAATATTTCAATAACATTTCTCTGCTCTAAACTCCCCCCCATTGCTTCAATAGCCTCTGGTTTATATAGGCCTAAATTTGGTAACCATCTCCCAACTTCTCCCTAATATCTGGCCTCAAAAAGGGCCCAAGATTCCTCAATAATGAGCTAAATCTCCCAAAACTGCATAAAAATCCATTAAAAATCTTATTATAATGTTTGAAATCCACTTCTGGGCAAATATTGAGGGCGTGGCCCCCTTTCTCCGCACTCCTAGGCATATGGGGTGCTTCCATGTGCCCAAGCGCTAAGGCTTGGCATGCTGGATCCCTTCTTCTGTTAGCCCCTGGTCATCAGCGCATACATAGGTCCTCGGGCTATGCTCCACACACCCCTTATATTGTTATCTCTTTGATAGTGTAGCCCAAGGTTAAGTCCCCTGGTCGGCAGGCTAGCCTGACCGACCAGGGCTAACCCCCATCCATCTGCGCTATACGATAATAGTAATCCAAGTCAAATGTGAATAGGTGTTGAAAACCAGGGGCATGGAGCTATAACAAACCCTGTGCCAAAATACAACGAAGGTCGTAGTCATATGCTGGGGTCTTGTGGTAATGTTTTTGTCGGGGTTGGGGCTAGGCCCCAGCCCTTAATCCACCCACCATACACTATATGCAACTTTAAATATAAGTGGCATCGATATATGTTAAGACCCACTAGGTAGGTGGGCTGGTAGCCCGGCCTACGCCCAAGACGTTCCCCCATGCCAGAGGTCACGTGGTCGACTCCGGTGGAGTCCAACAATTTTTTTCCCATATTCTATCCAATGCAAGGGTGCCTGGTGGCAGCCCAAGACTGGGCCATGTGGCACCGTACATTCTCCAATAGTATTTCCATGTGTCAGTGCTCGATTCATCCATATCTTCCAACCATGTGTCTTCCACGTCACATGCCACTATACCTACCACGCGTCGTACGGACATGACACATGTCATATGGTCATGCCACGCATCACTCCTTGATTGGTCCACATGTACCTGTCCTCATCAGCATCCACTATGCCTTTCCACTTCAACTGTATGCTCATACGGCATGTACAATCAGCTGCCACATGGCACTGTCGGAATGCACAGACATCATTTTTTTGCTTGTTTGACCAAATGAACAGACCGTGATATCTTGAGCATACGATGTTCATTTGAGCCCGTTAAAGTTGCGTTAGGTTCGTACCGACGAAGCCTACACACACGTCCGTTTTGAATCCATTATGAGAAATTTGATTTTTAGGCCTTCCTAGACCCATTTTGGTATCGAGATCCAATTCTGGATCAGAAATGCAATGCACAAGTGAGTTGGGATAACCCAACATATAGAGTAGTTATTGGGCCATAATTGCTAAAGGACATGGAAGAACATATGCTAAATATATGGAAGAATTTAAAATTTGCACAGGATAGGAAAAAGAGTTATGTAGATAAAAGTAGGAAATACAGGGAATTCAAAGTGGGAGAGCATGTGTTTTTAAAAGTAAAGGAAAAAATGAGCTTCTTAATATTGGGAAGTTTCTCAAAGTTGGCAGCAAGATCCTATGGGTTGTTTGAATTTCTAGAAAATATAGAAATAGTCATATACATGCTTGCATTTCCTTCATCCATGAGAATTCATAATGTGTTTCATGTGTCTTTATTGAATAACTATGTTCATAATCCTAACCACGTGATTGATTGGACTATCATATAGGTGGAGCATTAAGGGGACTTTTGGATAGAACCAATGTCCATCCTGGACCAGAATTTCAAAGAGCTTAGGAACAAAGACATCATCTTGGTAAAGGTCCATTGGACCTGTTAGCGTCCTGAAGACACCACATGGGAGCACGAGGAGGCCATGCGGGATGAGTACCCACATTTCTTTGTGAATTTTGAAGAGCACTAATTGTGGATTTGTATATAAGTTTGCAAGGCTTCGTTTTGATCGTTGGATTCCTGGAGCCACATCTCAGAGAGTTCCTATATGATTTTTGGTGGATCCCTAAAGGGAAGTGGTACAACCTTAGGGACTACGGTGCAGAGAAGGGGGTACACTTCCTTGGGTTGTGTAGGTTGCAGGGAATGAAATATTATTGGTAGGAATTGTTGCAGAAGTTGTGAACTTGTAAAAGTATCAATTATTGTGATGTAGCATTCTGTATGTGTATACTAGCATGGTGTTATGCACCGAGGATGGTACAAATTGTAGGGGGAGGGAAATGTAACAACCCATCCCCGAATTAGTGATATGTAATGTAAATATGATGTATGGCAACAGGCCCAACTATGTAATATGTAAACATTGTATATTGTAATAGTAAAATAAAATGTAACTTCAATTGCAGATGGACACAGATACAGTAATGGGGGGACAAGTTTACACAAGAGAGGGGAGGGTCTAAGAGGGGGCCCATGTTAATATTATGGTAGCTGCGGGAGGTATTTACCCCCACGTGTGAACCTGACGAGAATAGAAGACTCCGGGAAGCAAGAGAAACCCTAATGAGTTGGCTAATAACCCTAGAAGCCTTGTTAGCTCAAGAAGATAATTTATATTAGGCTATTAGCCTCCAAGAGAAGAAGTTGGCCAGAAATAATAATAATATCCTGAAAAGACACATACCCAGAAGGAGAAGTCGGCCCCATCAAAACTGGCAGGATTACTATAAATACAGGGCACCAATTCTCATTTGCAGTATCTCAGAATTGCAGTTCTGCAGTTTGGTGCGCACTGCAGTTGCAGTTTGGTGCGCAGGTTTGGAGGAAGAGCTGGTGCAGCTGCAACAGCAGCAAGTTCTCAATTTTTGCTTGAATATCTCTTGGCTAGGGTTTGGGACTATCTGATCATCTTTTGTGATGCGCTATCCTTGGGGATTGATGTGCTACTCTTTGTTTGGCTATCTAGCCTAGGGTTTGCTTCTGGAGGAATTCTCAGTCAAGGTTAAGGTGCTCAAAGGGAGGCTTCGGCCTGTGGTTGGCTGACGAGGGTATCGTCAATGGTAAAACGAGCACACCATCTTCTATATTCTAACAGGTTATGGGCCCACACCCCTTCAGTCAGCCTAAAACGTTGGAAGGAAACATAGCCACTAGACATTGAGCTCGTTGAGGAATTGCCGCTAGGGTTACTAGCAGGAGCAATTTCCAGAAGCACTACAACTAGGATTACTAGCAAAAGTAGTTGCAGAAACCCTAAACCTCTTGTCGAGGCACCTTAAGTGATGAGATTGACCTAATCTATGGATAGATTAGTGTGCCCTAGCCCAGCGCATCTCCTGGTACACTCAGAAGGCCAAGACGTGAAGTTTGGATTTCAGGTCAAATCTAGGGTTTGACCAAGTCAAGCAATCCATGATGAACTATATGAAGTCTGAGAACAATCTATATGGAGCCTCTAACTTCAGAGCATGGAAGACAAGGATTGACCTCATCCTTGATAAGAATAAAGTGCTGGATATTGTGAAAGGAAAGATCGTGAAGCTAGAGTTTACAGAAGGAGAAGAGAAGGAACCACAGAACGTTGAAGCTATGGAAAATTTCAAAGATATTGATATCAATGCCATGAGTATCATAGTGGATTCCATAAAAGACCACTTGATACCCTAGATCTCCCATCTTGACTCATCGAAGAATATGTACAATTCCCTAACAAATCTCTTCTCAGTCAGAAACATTAGACAAGTTATGAGTCTGAAGAATGAGCTTCGTGACATGAAGATGAATGATGACGACAGCATAACATCATACTTTGTAAAGATCTCCCAGCTAAGAGATCAACTACAATCTATTGAAGAGATCACTTCAGAAAAGGAATTAGTGAACATAGTACTCAATGGTCTTCCCAAGACATGGGACGCATTTTCCGCAAGCATGAACACAAGGAAGGAGTACCCGACATTTGAAGAACTTTGGATTTGTTGTGCATAAGAAGAATCAAGGATCAATGCAAAAGAGAAACCTCAAAAGAAGTACGATGATCAAGCCTTCACAGCAAGATTCAATAACTTCAGAGACAAAAGAAAGTTCGATTCAAGAAGGAAGCCAAAGCAAAGAAAAGACATTTTAGAAATACATTGCTTCAACTATCAAAAGTATGGTTACTACAGAAATCAGTGTCCCGAGATAAACAAAAGGAAGGAGAAACACGAAGCATCGATTGCCGAAGAAAAGGAACCTGCAAAGAAGACTAAGCAAGATGGAAGAGACTTCTTCTACTTAAAGGTAACAACACTCTTCTTATTTTCTTATACATATCTTGCTTACATCGTCCTTGTACATATCTTGTATATCTATCTCTTGGAAGATAATGTGTTCCAAGAAGAACTATGGAAGAACAAAACGATAAGGATGAATATCATTAGATAATACAAATCATGTGGAAGACATTACAAGATAAGATCAAAATCAGGATCAATCTTGAAGAGACTTGGAAAAAGCAAAGACAGAAAGAAGTCAACAATCGAAAGGAAACTAGAAAACGACTCATGACATTCTATAGAAGACAATAAGGATGCAGATGGAAGCGTGGACTCTATTATATATTGTAGAAGACAATAAGGATGGAGATGAAAGCATGAACTCAGTCAGACGAAGGGAGCAGATTATATGCACTTATACATGAAGCAAGGATTAGGAGGGAGATAATCCTATGATCCATTGAAGATGATGAAATGTATATATCCATGGTAGCAGCGATAAAAGACAGTACATGTTCAGCTCAACCACATAAGAAGACATTTTTTGAAGAGTATCCTTAAAGTATTCCTGGTTGTCCATCAAGATCCGTGAGCCGATGATGAAGGTAAGAAGTGGAATCTCTAGGGCATGGAATCTATAAGAAACTCCATGGACCCAAGAGCTAAAGAAAAACATGAAGAAGAACATGAAGATTCCAAGAAAGAAGAATCAGAACAGACAGTCATTGTATCAAGAATCACAAGATTACCAGCCTAATATGAACTCACTAAAAGCAATCAAGAAGAAGAGTCGAAAGTCATGATGAAGAATAGTGTATGGAAAACCTATGAATGAAAGCATTGCAAGATCCAGAACCAGAGGTTCTCCCAGATGGAGGGAGAAGACTATGATGATTGATTGTTCCAGTACACCAGACATATCACTGCATGAGTCATTATATCATTCGCAACATCCATGAGTTGGAATTCTACATCAGATAAATGCAAAGAATGTTCTCCGGAAGAAATTGAGTAAAGAGTGCATGCAGAGCAATCTCAAGACTTTGAGACATACCAAAAAGAGACTCCTATGTATAGATAAGAAGAAGACAACTTGGTGGAGAACCTCCAGTGCATAGCAGAAGCGTGGTGAAGATTTCCTATAACAACAAGATAACTACTCAGAAGATCAGATCTCGTAATGACAGAAGAAGTACCACATGGATATGTTCCAGTTCTCCAACTATGATATACTCTATTGTTCAGATCTACATGAAGCCTTCATAGTATTCCAGACTAAAGTACAAGCATTACATTATCCATGATGAAGTCCAGAAAGGAGAAAATGATTCTCCAATACATATCTTCGCATATGAGCAGATAAGCATACATTTTGGTAAAGCCTCTATTCAAGATGAAAGAACTTGCATACTCAAGCTAGATCTCGTGGAAATAACTCTCTTAGCTGGAAGGGAAGACTCTCCAAACTAGAAGAAGGCACGCAAACATTTATTTTTGTAATTAAAATAACTCTCTAGTTAGGAGGGAGCATTGAAAATATCATTTATCTTTGCAATTGAAAAATAGTCCAGATTGCACAGATGCTTTCCTGTTTGGAGAAAGGATTGAGATTTATGACGGACAATGACTTCCCATTGTAGTTAACATGGGAGGCAGACTGATTGTTGGTGTATCATAGACAACGACTTCCCATTATGGGGAGTGGTCTAAGACAGTCATTCTTCTTGGCAGTCACTCTGAGTAGTGGTCAAGTAGAATGGTCCAACTCGTCGGGCAGTCATTCTTTCGAAGTTCACAGTTGTGAGCAGTTTCAAAGAATTGTTTATTTTGGAGGTTGATGCAGGACAAACATTCCTCGAGGGTTTTACATTCTTTCCAGGTTACACTTTGTTTAGTGTCGGAGGAATGGCCCAGGGTGGGGAATGGTCCGGACAGTTATTCCTCGAGAGAAGACTCATTCTCTCCAGGTTACACTTTGTTTAGTGTCGGAAGAATGGCCCAGGGTGGGGATTAGTCCAGGCTCAACAATCAGGGACAGTTATTTATCGAGGGAAAACTCATTCTCTCTAGGTTACACTTTGTTTAGTGTCGGAAGAATGGCCGAGGGTGGAGAATAGTCCAGGAAAGTCATTCCTTAGGGCAGACTCATTCTCTCCATGTTACACTTTGTTAAGTGTCATAGGAATGGCCCAGGGTAAGGAATGGTCCAAACATTTCTCGAGGGAAGACTCATTCTCTCCAGGTTACACTTTGTTTAGTGTCGGAGGAATGGCCCAGGGTGAGAAATGGTCTAGGCTCAGAAATCAGAAATAATCCTTCTTCCTTGGTTGAGAAGAATGGGGGCAGATAGCCCATTGTTGATATTCTATATTGAGGGCAGACATTCTGTCATATCTCACAGACGTGAGTGAAAGATTGGCCAAGATGATTATTGTTGATATTCTATACTGAGGGAATACACTCTTTCAGATCTCATAGACGTGAGTGAAAGATTGGCCCAGATGATTCAGTTTTTATCATAACATTGTTTCTATGCAGATGAAGACTACTGTGGTGGCAGCCATTCTTTCAGATCTCACAGACATCAGTGAAAGACTGGCCCAAATGATACAGTTTTTATCATAACATTGTTTCTATGCAGGATGCTCTGAGATGTTTGAAGACTATATGACAGTAGATGAGGACTATTGTGGTGAATATGTTTCACCGTTCACAACCATACATTGTTGATCAAGTACTTGTGTGTTACTTGATGTGGTAGTAAACCATTGGATTGTATTTATGTACTACTATGAATAGACACAGGTGTGTTCTATTCTTGTTCTAATTGCCTTGAAGACTATCAACAGTTTATTGGAGATAAGGATCATTCAGATGAATGATGAACATAGATTTTCCAGACGGAAAACAGTTCAGAGCCTTTACTCCTCTTGTATCACTCTATGGTGAGAGTGACTTATCCAACATCATATCTAACTACTCAGATGAAGTATGGTTCTGAGAGATGATGCAACTAATGGTGACGGTGATGCTCATGATCTAGTCATGAAATAGTCTATATGACTATATTGATGCGACCAGGTAAATGGTATGTTTTGTGCTCAAGTCCATTACCTGTAAATACCTCTCTAGCTAGGAGGGAGTGTTAATATTATGGTAGTTGCAGGAGGTATTTACCCCCACGTGTAAACCTGACGAGAATAGAAGACTCCGGGAAGCAAGAGAAACCCTAATGAGTTGGCTAATAACCTTAGAAGCCTTGTCGGCTCAAGAAGATAATTTATATTAGGCTATTAGCCTCCAAGAGAAAAAGTCGGCCAGAAATAATAATAATATACTGAACATACACATACCCAGAAGGCGAAGTCGACCACAGCAAAACTGGTAGGATTACTATAAATACAGGGCACCAGTTCTCATTTGCAGTATCTCAGAATTGCAGTTCTGCAGTTTGGTGCGCACTGCAGTTGCAGTTTGGTGCGCAGGTTTGGAGGAAGCGTTGGTGCAGCTGTAGCAGCAGCAAGTTCTCAGTTTTGGCTTGAATATCTCTTGGCTAGGGTTTGGGACTATCTGATCAGCTTTTGTGATGTGTTATCCTTGGGGATTGATGCGCTACTCTTTGTTTGGCTATCTAGCCTAGGGTTTTCTTCCGGAGGAATTATCAGTCAAGGTTAAGGTGCTCGGAGGGAGGCTTCGGCCTGTGGTTGGCTAATGAGGGTATCGTCAATGGTAAAACGAGCACACCATCTTCTATATTCTAACAACCCAAGGGGGATATATTCATGTGTATTAATCCCAACCCACATTCCTTAAATTATTATTGTATATAACCTTATATTTTCCTTTAGAGTGTTCCCAAAGCGAATCATTAAACACATGTAAGAGAGTAGGTGTAAAAAGTCACATTTCATGGTTATTGAGAGCATGGGGTTGGGTACAATCAACATTGGGGAAGGTGAGAGTCAACACACATGGGTGAAAGGGAAATTCGAATAGGTATGGTAGACATCTTTTTGGATAGCAAGCGAGAGAAGAGTCCTAGAACTTGAAGGCAGCCATAGAGGACATGTGTTGTAGCTATTTGGAGACATAAATGCATGAAGAAGAAGACCTCTATCCTACAAAGTGAATTTTCTATGCAATATTTTTCCCTGGAGAAGTGAGTTATTGTTGAGAGTTTTTTTGTTGTAGTTGACATTCCTAGAGTCCCTAGCAAGAGAGATTCCTATCCAACATGTGTTGGATCCCTCGAAGGAAGTGGGAAGGCCTAACGGACTGTGTGCAATGAAGGGGGATCCTATTCCTTGGGTTGTGCAAGTTGAGAGGAAGAGAGATGCAGAATTATGATAGCTATATAAAAAATCAACTTGCCATAGATTGTATTGAGTTGTGAGTGGAAAAATGAGAGACACCCTTTCTTATGGATTCATAACCCGCCCCAACTCAGATGTGATTTGCTACTAATATTTGGAGCAACAAATCTACGGTTGGGTGGAACATCCATCCCCTACGCATCTGGTTACACATTTGATTAAAAGAAGAGTGTTTTATCTTTATTTGTTATTTTTATTAATGGGATTAATCTACGCACATTTGGTTAAAAGATGAGTGTTTTATCTTTATTTGTTATTTTTATCAATGGGATTAATCTATTGTGTGGTTACTCTAAGTTTTGAGAAATTATATATTGGTGTGCATAGGTTTAATTGGTTGTGTATAAACTCTTGCAATTTCAAGTAAATCGATGTTGTTGTGCAGAGGTTATTTTAGATACAATCATTTTTTTAAACATCGTTAGATACATGGACATTTTAGCATATTGCAAATTTGATGTTGTGTGCATTTAAATGAAATTGCATACGTCTTTATCTTGCTTTTTGCATCTAATTTAAATGAGTATAAAAAAAAATTATGAAGTTAATAGTGGGAGACACTACAAGAAGATTTCAACTCACATAAGTGTTGTCAATTATTTCATTTTCCACACATTTCCTTTCTCCTTTTCAGAATAAATCAATTTATTTATAAGACTCTCTTTCGATGAAGAGATATGGGGTTTGGCTAGGTGCAAGAATTCATTTAGAAACCAATTGGAAATTGGAAATGACAACCATATTCAAAATCAAGAGAGACCAA
The DNA here is from genome assembly GCA_032191745.1 of Picea mariana. NCBI lineage: Eukaryota > Viridiplantae > Streptophyta > Pinopsida > Pinales > Pinaceae > Picea > Picea mariana. The sequence goes on from JASDQU010101991.1 coordinate 503,361, forward strand.
ATTCGAATTCTCTCTTGACACATATTACAGGTTTGATGGCGGTAGCCTTCTATAATGATCGATCACCACCTTCTTTGTGTATTCCAATCTCCCTCCATTCAAGATGCATCAGTCTTATTAGTTTCATTGTTATTCATTCCTCCCATCCTTTCTGAAACTTGTTGAACATTGGGAGTAGATACAACCATAACAAGATTGCATAGAGCCTGCCATAGAAGACGAAACATAATAACGAGATGCTCATAACAATTACACCCACTCTAGCGTCATAAGCCGTGGCTGGACTGGCCCTCTTGTATAAACTATCAAATTGGCGTGCTAGCCTTGCACGTTTGGATTCAGAAGTGAATAACTTCACACGGTTGTGAAAATTCTCAAGAGCTTGAGAAGCTCTCTCTGAAAGAACTTTCAGCGACCCCAAGAATTAACAAAAGATGAGATCTCCCAGAAGAGAACGAGTGATGTCACATATTAGAGTAGGTGAATTAAGTGTGGTAAAGATTCCATCCACAGCACATTCTAATTATTTAACTTGAAATAAGCATATTGGCAAACTTAGTTAATAAAAATAGTAAAAATGTGGCTACCACAAATTTGTTTATTACTTAATATTATTACATGATGAAAATTATCACGAAGACACGATCAAAGGGAAAGGCATAAAATAAATCCACTTGTGTTTATGTCTAGATGTTCTTCAAGTAAAATCGTTCGAATCACAAAGCAAAGAATATATAGACTTTCCCTACAAATTACTACATATACTAAACTAAGAGGAAACAAATTAAATTGTCCGAGTCTTATACAATGCAAATAATTAATAAATCTGCATTGCTTGGATTGTCAAATATGTTTTCATTTCAAATTTGCTCTAATCAATGTTTTTAGTAAAATGTATCTAATTATAATACATAGATATTAAACAAATTATATCTTTTGGAATAAGAACCTTAAAGATAAGGTACTAAGGTGTCCTACATGGAGTTCGTTTATAACAAATATCAAACAAACCACAACTTTAATGAAATGTATTTAATTATAATACATAGATATTAAACAAATTATATATTTTTGGAGAAGAACCTTAAAAAAACAAGGGAAATAGCTGCAAAGCAGCTAGTCCCTGGAATGTAAAAAATTCATTGGCTGGAATGTAAGAAAATTTGAAGCAGCTAGCTAGTCCCTAGCTAGTCCCTGCCTCATTGACTGGAATGTAAGAAATTCATTGAGAAATTCATTGACTGGATTGTAAGAAAATCTGTTTATGGCTGTAGTTGTTATGGTAAGAAATCTGTTTATGGCTGTAGTTGTTATGGTAAGAAATCTGTTTATGGCTGTAGTTGATATGGTAAGAAATCTGTTTATGGCTGAGCTTGCAGTAATTAGAAACAGAGTCTGTACTGAATAGATAGATAGATACCTGTAATTGATATGGTAAGAAATCTGTTTATGGCTGAGCTTGCAGTAATTAGAAACAGAGTCTGTATTGAATAGATAGATAGATACCTGTAACTGTAACATATGTTTTTCTTACTGTTAGAGCTACTATATTTATATTTATTTATATCAGGCCTATATTGTCTTGTGTAATTTGTTTTCTTCTCATGGTTGCAGGCTATGGCATAGAGTGCAGCGTTTTCATGAAAGGTATTGGAATGTGACTATGCGTGGTTACCCTGGACAATGGACTATAAATGGATATGAACAGGATGTTAGTTAAACAACAATATTTGGTTATTTACTGAATTTTCTTATTAATTTAATTTGAAATCTAATAACCCAATCAGATCTATTCACAGACACAGGAGTCAGGTTTGCAAAGGCCGGGTATGCAGTATTTGGTATAGATTATGAAGGACATGGCAGGTCTGCCGGAACAACATTAAATGTAGCCGATTGTGCAACATTTTTCAGGAGCTTCACTGGTATGTATAACTGGGATCTTTTTATGCATGCAATATATTAAATGTTGTGGTGATTTATATTCACTGAGAGAATTGTATGACATCCGTAGTTGTGGATATATATATATATATATATATATAATTTAAACCCAGACAAGACTGTGCAGTCAGGCATATGGTCGAGCAAGAAGACTCTTAGTGTATATAAAACAATACCCAAATTGTGGCTTCGTGCACTCAGAGCATACACATCAAATAAGCTAGGAGATATAATGGATACAATACAAATAAATGGCTAGTTTGGCTTTGAAGCCGTGATCTCAAGTGGGTAACTAAAACTTGTGGCACTGTATAAAACAACGGTATTAATTACAAGTTAAAATAATGGATCATTTGTACAGGGAAAGTAACCATGAGGTTCGTTACCTCTGACTCTATGCAAACCCATAAATAAATCAAACATTAAAACGACCTCTTGGGCTGTTGGAAGCCACGATTATGGTCGAAGTTGGTCATCGATCTGTTGCATAGAAATTGGGGTTTGTTGCCATGGATTTATGCTAGGTTGGGAAGTCGTAACGCTCCACTTGACCCTGCCATAACATGAAAATGTATTTCATCAAGTTAACGAATAATTCTATGAAGTAAATAAATAAATACACAAATAAATTAACTCTGTTTGTAGAGCATAAGAATGGTTTTCGTCACCTTGTGGATTAGAAGGAAATAATGCACCCATTATTGGTTTCCCAAGAATATCAATGCAAATTGAAACCTCTGGAAGGCAAAGGAACTGTGAGAAGTTAGTATGCACAAGTAAAGACGACGATGCAAATTTTCTTCAAGAGGAGTTAGGGTAATATTACCTTTGTACATACATACCATTTATACTTTATTTCCTCACGAATCGAGGTGGTAGCGATGCCTTGATAAATAGTGTTCATGTGTATTGCTTTCCAAACAAACAAAAGGTTAACCCAGGATACAAACAAATGAGGGTTCAATATGTTATGACTCAACCGAGGAGTAGAAAATGAACAAACAACCTTACCTCTAGCTATGGCATAAACTCATAAACTCATTCAGGAATCCTCAAACTATGTGGTGGCGTGGGAAACCAAGAGTTAACATTCGTTTCCAAATGATTCATGAAGTTTCAATGCAGATTCTAATGCTTCTTTCCCAATGCGCTTTAAGTCCCTGGGGTACGCATAAGGCAGAGTAAGTAAAGGGATTTTGGTGCATAGCCTTCTCCCGGTTACACCTAATTCCACGCGGGGTTAGAATTAATGAACTCATAGTACAACAGAGAGTGAAGTACAAAGGAATTTATGTTTTCATAGGAAGTAGATATGGGAATAACACCAGGTTGAAAACGGATACATGAGAACTTTCTCGTTGATTAAATTCGCAAGGCCTGGTTGAAAATTGTATGAGATCTGTAGTTGTGCACAGTAACAAGACAGTATGGAAATTGCATTTCAGAGCGGGTTGAATATAGGGAGAAAGCGAGGTTCCTTTATGGCGAATCAATCGGGGGAGCCGTGGCACTTCTCATCCATCGAAAGCAACCTAACTATTGGAGTGGTTCTGTGTTTGTTGTAAGAATAATAAAGTATTATTATCATAGTTTTATAATAATAAAATATATATTAATGAGCAGGTGTCCTTACCATAAATCAAAAATTCAACACGTAACATTCCTTCGTCCACATGGAACCGCTGCCATGGATCCCTTGGTGGTTTGTCTATTTTCTGATCATGATCTGCATGGAGGAGGCTTAGGCATGCGCCAGGGAAAGGGCAGGAAAGACAAGAGGAGCATAACACACTCGCTCTCCAGCAGAAGGAGCCGATTTATGTGGAATAATATATGCCACAAAGGAATCTGGAGGAAGAGGTGAGCTCTACAGCCAGATCTGAGAGGATTCGAACGCTGTTTAACGCACATTACAGGAAGTCTGCGACTGCTACCAGAATGCTTGCAACCTTGACCTCCTTTACAGAGTCTTTTCAGGTACAGAACCTACATTGCTATTATAAACATTAGGCGTACATTTACAATGCAAATTTAAACATTAGGCATACATTTACAATGCAAATTTCAGACACAGAATCTGCATTGTCACTATTAAAGTATCAAAATCTACTTAAGTGTAAGTCTCTCCTTATCTCAAATTACTCTTATCCAAGTCGGGAGAAGTATTTAGTGATACTAAGAAAGCGAATTAATCTGTGAAAACTGGTGTTCTAGCATTATCCCTTAGAGACATTGGATGCAAATAGTAAAAAGGGTTCTCTTAATTTCGTATGTTTAATTCCTTGTTTGTTGCAGGAAATTTTGGGTGCAGAACTAACACTAGCGCAACTACAATAGAATGGGCGATGGCCGCAATCCGCAGATAATGAATACACTAACAACAACTGACAAGACCTGCAACCGGGCGGCTGAACAACTATTCTATTAAGTGGGAGGGGGGGCCTGCAGCTCTCAAATCTTTCAGTTTCCCGGCCATCAGGGGGAAGGGTAGAAGCATATGGTCCTTCCAATCAGTTCTTGGGGTGGCTCGATGAGGGAGCCTGCCAATTTTGCAAGCCGCGGTTCGGAAAGAACAAAGCTAGACTAAACTTTTATTTGAAATATTGCCATTTCATATATTTTGTCTATCTCAGGCAGGCGGGATTCAATCGATTTGAGCTTGAGCGGGAACCTCCTCTTCTTCCTCTCCTCCAGCTTGTCCCTTGTCCCTTAATTCTCTAACTTACTCTGCTGCTTGCTTTGATGCCGCCACGGAGGGAGGTGGAGGTAGGGAGGGCGTGGGAAAGAGAAATAGCTAGTGAGTTGGGGTCGGGCGTTTCAGTATTTCCCAGTAGCATAAGCTGAAGCCCCAGGTGGATGAAGGATAGCTGAGAGCACTACCAGTAGCATAAGCTGAAGCCCCAGGATCTTCTTTCAGAGGTGACTGAAAGGGATAGCGAGGTAGAAAGCAATGTGCAGGGCGTGGCAAGTCACTTTGCATGGAGGTTGCCAGGTACAAGGCATTGTGCATGGCGGTGGGAGATAGTAGCCAGGTGGAACCCGGTACATATCGGGTCGGGGCGGGGAGGCGGTGGAGGTTAATCCCATTTATTTATTTTTTAAATGAATTTTAAATAATGAGAATTAAGAAAATAATTTTGTCCCGTGGGAGTATTTAGTTGGTGAGAGCCAATAAAAAAAATAAGATATAAATATTCAAAAATGATAAAAACAATTTTTAATTTTTCAAAATTAAAAATTGATAAAAACAATTTTTTATTTTTCAAAATTAGAAATTGATAAAAACAATTTTTAATTTTTCAAAATTAAAAATTAATAAAAATAATTTACTATATAGCTTAAAATTTTTAAAAATGATACAAAATGTACCACTTAATATTCCAAATTCAAAATTAATAAAAATAATTTTTAATTTTTCAAAATTCAAAATTAATAAAAATAATTTTAAATTTTTTAAAATTAATAAAAATAATTTTAAATTTTTTAAAATTAATAAAAATAATTTTCTATATAACTTAAAAAAATTTAAAATGATACAAAATGTACCACTTAAAAACGGACATATTACTGAGCCAGAGGCGGGGACTAATAATTGATAATAACCTTACGTACTAAGGTTTCCTATTAAAATACATGAAACTTGTTGTTTGTTTATAATAGATATCAAACAAATCACATCTTTAGTGAAATGTATTTAATTATAATACATAGATATCAAACCAATTATATTTTTTTATAATAACCTTAAAGATAACTTACTAGGGTTTCGTATTAAAATATATGGAGCTTGTTTATAGTAGATATTAAACAAGCCACATCTTTAATGAAATGTATTTAATTATAATACATAGATATTAAACAAATATATTTTTTTGAATAAGAACCTTAAAGATATTTTACTCAAGTTTTCTATTAAAATACATGGAGTTTGTTTATAATAGATATCAAACAAACCACATCTTTTAGAACAAGGTTGCATGGCAGTGTATACCTGCCGCTATGTAGGTATAATAAAATAATAGGTTAGTGTATACCTGCCGCTATGTAGGTATAATAAAATAATAGGTTTTATTGCAAGTTTTATAGGTTGTGAGGATTGTGAGGAATGTGCCGTGTACTTAACTTTCATGAACACCAAATTTTTCTACTACTAACAACAACAAATTTAATATAAATATAAATAAATAAAATGTAGGTATAATAAAATAATAGGTTTTATTACAAGTTTTACGGGTTGTGAGGATTGTGAGGAATTTGCCGTGTACTTAGCTTCCATGACCAACAAATTCTTCTACTCTTCTACTACTAACAACACCAAATTTAATATACAAGTTTTACAGGTTGTGAGGATTGTGAGGAATTTGCCGTGTACTTAGCTTCCATGACCAACAAATTCTTCTACTCTTCTACTACTAACAACAACAAATTTAATATAAATATAAATACATAAAATCTGTTTGTAATATTATATTTTGATAAAGTTCAATTTTTTTGAGTCAAACCTCAACTAATAGTTGGTCAACAACTTAACAATAGCTATATACCATGCCTGGACGACAGGTATAATAAGAGGGATGCCCTTTCACATTTAAAAACCTACATCACATTCTCATAAGAAGTCCTTATCATGGTTTGAGAAGTACTTCATGAGCGTATCACATGCAAACAAATAATGCCAAACAATTTATAATTTCCATATCATGGTATGAGAAATACTTTATAAGCGTATCACATGAAACAAGTAAATAATGCCAATCAATTTACAATTTGGTACTGTATATTATTTCCCTCTAAGATATATACAAGATATATACAATTTTATGCTGTTATTTTTTCCCTCTAAGATATATATATATTTTGTTTGAGAAGTACTTCATAGATATATAAGTATCTTTTGTTTGAGAAGTACTTCATAAGTTTATCACATGAAACAAGCAAATAATACCAAACAATTTACAATTTTATATTGTATATTTTTACCCTATATATCTAATAATGCCAAACAATTTTGTAGGGTATATATTTTTCCCTCTAAGAGATATATAATGAATATCCCATAAAGTCCCCATGTGATAATTTTATGTCAAATATATATAATGAATCGAGCTTGTGCATGGCCAAATGATGCAACGATGGCTTTAATATACAGCGAGGGAAGTTTGCATCGGTCACCACCATATTTGAAATCTCAAATTTATATTTTAGAACTATCCAAGCCCATATTAATATGTTAAGAGGTGGTTCGGCCTTTGCGTTTTTTTGGGGGAAAGAATTTTTTTTTAATTTTAAACACCAAAGTAATAACGCCACACCTTAAAATATATTGCATTTAATGCTCTTGACCGGCCATTTATGTAGTGCATTTAACGCTGCTTGAGCTGCCACTGATATTGTTCGCACGCAAATCTAAATGGAAAAATTATTTGTTTGAATTTAAAATTTTAGTATGCTGTGGTGTCCCGTTTATGTTGTGCGCACTCTCTTTCTGCTTTGTTGTATTATTTCATTTTATGCATGCATGTTACTGTCAGTGCCAAATAACGCTTCCCCATAGCTTTTTGTAAGCGTGTTGTAAGCACAAGACTTTATCGTAAACTGGAACGGCGTCCCCGCCTCTGGACGGACGTGCTTTGTAGTGAAAACGTCTTTCAATTAGTGATTAAATAAACAAGAAATATTTATTGCAATAGCATTGGGGAAGTGAAGGCAACAATAACACTATAAAGTTTTTGGCCAATAAGATATTAGATAAATGAGATTTAAAATTTAAAATTAATCATTATTTTTTAAAATTTTGGATAAAGGGGTATATATTTTATGGTCAACCATAAACTAATAGAAAATCAAACCTAACTCAACACTATATACCATGCCTATCGACAGGTATAATAAGAATTTTAACAAATATTATAGAGTTACATTTTTTAAAATAAAAATCTTAATAAATATTATGGGGTTTTCATTTTAACTTATGACATAGTATCTGTGTTATGGAATATTAAAGAATATCTTTAATTTTATTAGATATTGATAAATATATCTCAAAAGTCTTTTTTTGAATACCTCTTCCAATACATTTTTCAATAAAAAAACCTATAGTTTTACTAGATACCCCATTTTATACTCCTTGGTACTTATAAATCCCTTGATCCCTCACATGCCTTTAAATACCTACAATATATTGAATTCATTTTTCTCAATTTAAAAATCCCCTTTATGAATTAACATGATAAGATATTGGATAACAAGGTGAAGCCTCTGACAAATATTTATTAAGGTTGTATTACAATATATGGACTTTATAGTAAATATCAAACAAATGATATTATTGCATAGTAAAGATTGGTTAATTAATCTCCAAACAAAATGGAAATGGATTGATATGTTCTTTATGTTTTTGGTTTTTCAAGGTGGAAAGTAAGTATCTTTGCATAGAAAAATGATATCATATGGAGGTGTAAGTGAGCACAACTTCATAATAATGGGTATGATGAAAAGTGTGTACTATTATAAGAAGATTAGTTTGGGATAGTATTGGGTGCATATCAAGATCATTAGAGTATGGTATGATAAGCAATATGCACTATGCAGTAAATCAATTATTGGTAGTGTGATGGTATGGAAAGCAATATGTGCAATGCAATAAGTCAATCATTGGTAGTGTGATGGTAGTAAGCCAATGATTGGTAGTGTGGTGGTATGGCAAGCAATTTGCACTATGCAATAAGTCAACCACTGGTAGTGTGATGGTATGGTAAACAATATGCACCATGCAGTAAGTCAATAATTGGTAGTGTGATGGTATGACAAGTGATATGCACCATGTAGTAAGCCAATCATTACAGGATGTTATGGCAACAATGTGATGGAATATCAAGCAATATGCACCATGTTGTAAGCCAATCATTCTTAGTGTGATGGTATAGCAAGGAATATGTACCATGTAGTAAGTCAATCATTGGAAGATGGTATGAAAAACAATATGTACGATGCACTAAGTCAATATTTAGTAGTGTGATGTTATGGCAAGAAAAAAACTGTACAATACCAATGATTGACTTATTGCATGGTTCATAATTTTATCCAAAATATTATTAAACTTGTAAATTTTATTAATTTAAATTTGAAATTTCAATTACAATTTAATTTTAATTTTAAATTAAATTTCAAGTTTCAAATATGTTTTTAATGTCTCCTTTATGTTTTTAATGTCTCCGCTTTTTAAACAAAAGACCAAATACGGATAAAAATATCCTAACTTGTTTTTTCAAATACAATATAAAATAAAAAAACATATTATTTATTTTGTTGTTCGAACTCTTTTATTTTGTGTGTCAATCCATTATTTTATTTCTAAATAACTATGTCATTCTATCTTTCGTTATATGCAATTCAAACGTCATAATAAATTCTAAGACAATATAAGAAAGTCGATGGGAATGGGGGTTTAGTCGTGGTAGGTATGGATATACGAAGGAGTTTTTTTGAACCTGCAACGAACACCCAAGCAACAACAATGGCGGTGTTGCTTCCACATAAAGTGACCATCGGTGTTTGCACTCTTTAACACCTCATAGTTTTGGAGTGTGTTCTTTAGCCTTAGACCAAGCCTACACAGACATTAATCCACATCTCTCCTCTAGACAGCGTCACTGCCTTTATCAGTGTTTTCTGATGTATGTTTAGGGAAGTGTTTCAGACCTGTATTTTTATACTATTTTTGGTTTTTGAACCGTCTTGTCTAGGCAGTTTACTTTGCACAGTGGAGGTTAACTTGTCATCTTACTGTTGGAGTGGTCGGTTGTCATCCTTTGTCAGTGTTCGTGGAGTTAGAATAGGTACAATGACGGACTGAGGGAACAAGTAGAATGGCGGTCCAAGTAACTGGCAGACCTGTGAGCAACATACTGATGGACATGTGTATAGTTTGATAGATGGAGAACCATACTGGTGATCTTGAGCACTTTCTTGTCGAACCTGAGCGTGAAATGGTGACCTGTGAGATTACTTTAACATTTCTTGGCAGATTCTTTCGAGGACTCGACTGACCCGACTTTCTCCATAACTAACATGGACCCACTAGTTCCTTCGGGCTTGTTGCATTAAGTTTTGAATACCTGTTATTTAGTTTGGAGGAGAACTTGGTGCTATTTGCTTCTGTACATGTTAGCAACATACTGATGAACACCAGAACACTTTGACAACTCGAGAGCTACTCAGTTTTTCGGTCTTGGGTGTGATTGGAGAACTTGAGAGAAACACATTGGCTAACAACTGTTGGCTAGTCCCACTACTTGACAGACTTGACCCCACTTGTCCCTTTGGACTCTATGCATTGTGTACCTACTACCGGCCAAGTTGTTTTGGAGGAGTACCTGGAGGTTTCTATTCTTCGTTTTTCCCAACTCAGTGGAGATACATTACTGTGCATTTCCCAATACAGTGGAGGTATGACTCTTCCTACTGTAGAGAAAGATATTGAGGCCTTAATGGTAGAAGATGATGAGCTGGGTGGGCAACAGACGGGACTATTCTCTACTCTCGATGCACTTGGTGGACCTCGGGACCCATCAACTCCTTCGACTGCTCAGTTAGACTTTTCTCCAACTTTACTGACATATGAAGCTTCCTTTCCACCTAGTCAGAGGCCGAGGGTTACCTTACACTCTGTTCCACCTTCTATTGACCCTGTCTTCCATCAGAACGTCTCCTCCACCTCTCCCACACAAGTCTAGAGACCAAAGGATAGTCTTACTAACCTGCCACAATAGGTGAAATCCTTTAGTAAACCACCTTCTTCAGGTATCAGAAGAAAAACCTGGAAACCAAATAAAAAGATTAGGAAGATGGTCCTAGGTGCTGACGTTGGTTTAGAGGAAGCTTGTAGGTTTTCTCTTTGTGGGCTGGTTGGAAGGTATGCTTATGCCTATCTGAGTAAACTTGACTTAAAGGTTTGGGTTATTGAGCATTGGCTTCCTCTATTGGGTTATGCTCTGGAAATTGTCCCTCTCACAAAAGGGTGGTGGGGTTTCATTTGTAAGAACCCAGAAGATGTGGGTCGTTTACTGGAAAGACCGTGGATCAATGGAGGTAGTAGCTTACTTCTGAAGAGGCGGAGAGTGGCTTTTGACCTGGTGACAGAACACTTCTAGTTTCATCATCTTTGGGTGCTTCTTCCAGGGCTCCCCAATGCCCATCCATTTGTGGAATACTGGTGCATTAAGAGTGATTGGGGAGGCTTTGGGGAAGTTCATTGCAGTGGAACCATCTTCCCTGGAAAACCCATCCAGGAAATTGGGCAGGGTATTGATGGAAATAGATATTCATGGTGGGTTACCTGAAGTGTTGGACATAGAATGGAGAGGGAGACATATCATCCAGAAACTTGATTATCTTGGGATCGTGTTTTGTTGCATCCATTGTAGAGCAACGGGACACCTTCGCTGTGATTGCACAGGATTGGATCTCAAAGAACTTCGGAGGACACTCTACTACAAAGAGAATCCCTAGAACATGACACTGAAGTGGACTCCTTTGGTTCAGGTTCCCCCTTGGAACCTTCTTAAGACTCATAGTTGGACTCTTCGACGCTCACAAGTAAGATTCAAAAACACTACCCAGCCCTCTTCTTCTCACTATCACTCTGGGAAAGAAGCACGCTGGAAAATTCTCAGTGGCTTCTTCTTTCTACTTCAGCTTCGACTGGTCCTCCCCCTGGAGAGTTGGGTAACAAGATCCAATCCTTGTCGGACACTGAAAGGGCTCCTGATCGTGCCTTGAAAAATTCTCCTCGCCACTTTGAACACCTGGATTCTCCTCATTTCCCTTCTTTGGAGTCCACACTAGAAACCTCCCTTCCCTATCCCACACAGTCTGAGGCTTTTACTTCTTTGGGGGTGAGTCTTGGCCTCCCTAACCTGACTAGTTTTCCCCCTCCCTCTTCTCGCGAGCTACGACCTTCTTCTTCTGGTAACACACTCTTGACCTTTCCCCTTTCTGATCCATCTTTGTCGAGCCCTTTAGATTCTCCTTTACATGCTAGCTATAGAGAAGAGGAGGTAGATGAGCCTTCTCTTAGAGCTGTCATAAACTCACTTATGCCTCATTCTCATGAACCTACCTCTGTCATTAAACTTCTTATTTTTTCTGGGAGAGCTATCATAAATCCTATTGAGGGCTCAGAGGCATCAACGTCCGGGGGTCCTTCACTAGGTATGGGCAAAGACTTTGCTTGCTCCCAAGGCTTGAGCATTGAACACTCACCTATAAAGACCAAAAGCTCCCGAAAAAAGCAGGCGGCCTTAGCTTCTCAGATTGACTTACCTATTACTCCTTCCACATATTGTGGGCCTCTTAGAGCATATAAATCCCTGGATAGAACTAAATGATGTTGTTGCTCTCTTTAAACTTTCGAGGGATCGAAGGCCCTCTCAAAGTGGCCTCACTTAGGAGACTTCTGGATAAGTATTAGCCAAGAATTATTTTTCTGCAAGAGACTTTAGCTCTGGCCCTGAAAGATAGAAATTTCCTTCTTACTCTTCATCCGAATTGGTATTCTAGTGCGGTAAATGCATTGGGTACCTCACGGGGTTTGCTGGTCGCCTGGGATCCTGTTTACTTTGAGTTAACTCCCTTTATTACAAATGCTGGTATTCTTTTAACAGGTAAGCTCAACTGTGATAATCGTGACCTTGCTCTTTTGAACATTTACGGCCCTTGCTCAAATAAAATATCCTTCTGGCAGTCAGTAGCGGATGGAGGCGTATTAACAACTAAGAACCTCATCTTTGCAGGGGACTTAAATTTCATTTTATCTCCAGCTGAAGTTTGGGGGGGAAATTACTGCGGTGGACAGACAGAAGGGTTTTTCAAGGACATGTTTCGATCGAATTTTCTAACTGATATTAAACCTGCAAAACTAGTTCCTACTTGGAGGAACAGAAGATCTGGAAATGAGGCGGTGGCAAGGAGACTAGACAGATGCTTTGTTGCCGAAGACTTACTAATCGAAGCTGGCCTTTACAGATCTTGGGTCGATTTCCCCTTTATTTTGGACCATGCCCCCATTTTTCTCCAGTTAGATTTTTTGCCATTACATAGGGCGTACCCTTTCAAGCTAAACTCTCATTGGTTAAAGGAACAGGATTTCATAGACTTGGTCACAAAGTTATGGAAGGACCCAACATTCCATTCAGAAAGGTGCAACCAAAAGCGTTTGGTCTGGAAATTATTTGTTTTGAAGTCACTTGCAAAACGATGGTATAAAGAAAGAAAACAAAGGAAATTGGAAAAATTAGATACTTTGGAATCCGATATCAAGGCTTCGATTTTATGCCTGGTGGATGATCCAACAAATATTGAAGAAGGTGGACTGCTCAGACTTCAAGAGTTTGAAAGGGACAAGTTACTTAGAGGACAGGAAGAACTTTGGAGGCTTCATAGCAGAGTCATTTGGTTGTCCAGTGGGGATAGCAATACAAAAAAATTTCACAGAGTGGCTAGTAACAACAGATCCAGGAAACATATATGGGAAATTTCTGATGATAATGGACAGATTTTTAAAGATCAGGAAACCATCAAAGCGACAGCATATCAACACTTTAAAACTTTCTATAAAGTTGGGGTTGAAATTAATATAATGGAACAACTCCAGCTGGTGGATTTATACCCTTAGATGATCCGAGAAGAAGAGTCTATTACATTATTTAAACCGGTGTCATTAGATGAATTGAAACAAGTACTTTTCGACTTCAAAAAGGAGAAGAGCCCCGGACCGGATGGCTGGCCCTCATAATTCTTCATTTTCTTCTTTGATATTGTTGGTGAGGACCTCCTTGACATGGTGGAGGAAGCAAGGAGATTGGGGGTTGTGGAGAACAGTTTAAATTCTACTTTCATCACACTGATTCCGAAGGCCAACAATCCAATTACCCTTTATGATTATCGACCGATTTCTCTCTGTAATTTGTGCTATAAAATCATTTTGAAGATCATAGCAAACCGAATAAGGCTTATTCTTTCTAAATTCCTCTCCCCAGAACAACTAGGGTTTCTTCAAGGCAGGAGGATTCAGGATGCAGTTGGATCTGCCCATGAAAGCATTCATAGTATTAAAAAGAAAAATTTGAAATCTCTGGTCTTAAAACTGGATTTAAAGAAGGCTTTTGACTGCATTGATTGGCAATTCCTTAGACTGATATTGATAAAAGCGGGTTTTGGGATATAGATGGCTAACTGGATTATGGCTTGTGTAACTTCACCAACATATTCAGTTTTGATAAATGGCGAGGCAATTGATTTTTTTAGAAGTGGCAGGGGACCACACCAGGGTTGCCCGCTTTCGCCACTACTCTTTATTCTTACCATAGAGGGACTCAACTTGCTTCTAGTTAAAGCCACCAGGGAAGGTAAGGTTACAGGTATCAAGGTTTCTCGCCTACAAAAAAATTTACATCTACTATTCATTGATGATATTATCATTATGACTAAATCCATTCTTCAAGAATGGTGGGAAATTGACAAATTAATCAGTCTCTTTCGTAAAGCTTCTGGATTACTGGTAAACAAAACAAAAACTACAGTTCACTATGTGGGTCTTTCGGCAACGGAACTGGTATCCTTCCAGAATCTCCTTCCTTATTCTTTCATCGAGTTATCTTCAAGCTTCAAATATTTGTGCTACTATCTCAAGACTGGTGCGCACAAAGCAGAAGTTGGGATTGGTTGGTGGCCAGATTAACCAAAAGAATAAATAACTAGTGTAATCATTGGCTTTCATTGGGTGGGAGATACATTCTTATCAAATCTGTTTTGGAGGGACAATCAATTTACTGGATGTCCCTGGAATCTATTCCGCGATCATTGCTAGCAAAGATTAGAAGACTGATGTTCCATTTCATTTGGAATGGACAAAAAGACTCTCAACACTTCCACCTGTGTTGTTGGGATGTCCTCTCCCGCCCAAAGAAAAACGGTGGTTGGGGTTTTAGAAACCCCCTCTTCTTCAAAAAAGCACTGACAGTTAACACTCTTTGGAGAGTGCTCACTCAGGAAGGCATCTGGCAGAGCATTCTAAATGACAAATACTTCCCTAAATTATCCTTGACAAACTGGTTTAGATTGGCTGATCACAAGACCAAAGGTGAGTCCATAATTTGGACCAACTTAGTCCGTTTGGTTCACATCATTAAACAATGGCTGAGCTGGGTGCCTAGCATTGGTCAACATATCAAAATCAGCAAGGATAAGATCGCAAGTTTGGGGGAATTTTCCCTTCCCTCCGATGAAACGATTGCGTGCTTGCATAATAAAAATATAACAGTTTTAGCAAATGCATCGACCAATCCCAACCCATTTACATTGATGGAATTGTGGCTCAACGACACAGTTTTGGGGATGACGGATTCTCAAAAGGCAGAATGGGTTTTTTTTTTCTCTCGTTTAAATGCAGCAGGGGTTTCTCTTCAAGGAAGTGAAGACATTCTTTTTTGGACAGGAGGAGATGCATCCAGCATCGTTTCAGTCAAAAACATTTATAATGCAATTCTGTCAACCCTTAATCTCCTGGCGCAAACAGGATGGAAGTTATCCTTTTGGAAGTGGAACGTCTAGTTAAAGATGAAACTCTTTATATGGATGGTTTCAGAAAATAAAATTTTGACCTGGGAGATGTTAAAGAGGAAAGGCTAGCAGGGACCGGGCATTTGCATGATCTGCAAGATCAACATTGAAGACTGCGATCATTTATTTGTTATGTGCCCTTTCACCGAGACTGTATGGGCCAAAGCGACTTCCTTTATCAATGTTAAACACCGGTGGGAGGGGGTAAACTTCAACTCGGCTTTTAATTCTTGGGTTCTAGATAAAGCTGTGCCCACAACTCTGGCATTTTTGGTTTGCTGGTTTATCTGGCTCGAAAGGAACCAAACAATTTTTAATGGGAAACAACCTTCCATTTGGGGCTGTAACTTGCAGGATTATTGGGGCATACAACCCTCATACACATCAACATAAAATATCTGCTAGGTACAAGAGATTTTATTGTTGACTTATTTGATGGGGCATCAATCAGAGGTGGCACCATTTGTGGTGCGGGGGGAGTAATTAAACAACTAGATCGGGGAGTAATTAGATGGTTTATCAACGACAAAAGGGGTACAAATACAAAATCAGAATTATTTGGTGCCTGTGTGACACTTATGCTTGCAAAACTCTGGGATATCAATAGACTAGTTATGTTGGGTGATTCTAAAGTCATAATTGATTGGCTGAACCAAAAAACTAATCTTCATGCCACTGAAAATGAAGGCTGGTTTCACATGACAAGATCGATCACCACAGTTTTCCAAGATATAAAGTTCACTCACATATTTCAGGAATACAATACAGAGGCAAATCTCCTTTCCAAGTGAGGACTGCTGGAACCAAAAGGAGTACTAACTTATTTCTCAATGATTGATGGGAGGACTGGTCCTATGTCTCAGATCAATCTGTTCTGACTGCCTTTTTGTCTTTTCTTATTAATCAACCCTGTTTTGTGGAGTGTGATATAATACTTGGTATGGATTTGGATTATTGGTTTTATTTCCGGGCTGTACTAGAGAGAGGTTTGGAGTCCCAAGATAATGAAAAATCTCTTAGTGTAACTTTTTGTCGGATTGTAAATCTATTCTATTCAGTGGAGATATCCTTTGAGAAGCCACTGCAGATGTAAATAAATTTTTATTTATACAAAAATTCGAGGGAATTTTCATTTGGATAAAAAAGACAATATAATAACTGAAATAAAAAAACACCACAAAGAAAATCTAACTCTAAAGTGAAGTAATGTTAAAAGGATCTATTCATTCCTTTGTAGGTTACAGAGTTTGAAAGCCATCCATCTAATAATTGATTTTTTCGATAAATTTATATACCAGTATCACATTAATTAAGATAAAACAAGCTCTCATAGAACGCGCAACCCTTGCCGATGTAAATGGCAAAATGGAACACTTACATAGTGGTTAGTTAGTTCTCAACCAATGAAAAATAATAACACTTGCACAATAGTTTGTTAAGAGGCTTTCATCTAGCTTTTTAGAGGTTCTTGACATGAATGAGCCAATCAACCAAGTACTCGGGCAAGGAAGGTAGGGAGGTAAGTGTAGCTACATAACTCAAACAATGAGAAACCAGAACACATGGATAACAATTCGTTAACTCAAAAATAACTACTTATATTGTATTTAGGGTGCAACATTGCTCTATATTTTAATACAACGGAATCAAAATCAACTTAAAAAACATAAATTTAACTTAAAAAACATAAATTTGTTTTTCAAAATTAAAAATAACTCGACAAACAATAAACAATAAGGTAAAGAATTAGCCGAACGTTTAAAATAGGAAAAAATACATTTCAATTAAAATGTAATCACACAAAATAGATATGTTGACTCAACCAACCTCACACCACAGTAAAAGAGCTTTTCCAACTAAAAATTGCATTACAAATTAGTAACATGAAAAAACAATGTAGTAACTTCAAAGAAATTCCATGAAATATATTACAAAACATTGTTGCCACCCTAACAACCAAAAACACATGTACTTTCTATATTTCATTTGCCAAATATTTTTTTATTATTTTCAAAAGTGTTTAATTAGTATTATTATTCTTATTAATTTTTACTAATCATTAATTTTTTTTACTTCTCTATATTAATTTATCTTTTTATTTTATTTTTTATAATAATTTATCTTTTAATTAACTTGCAACAAATATATTCTCACTTTACTTTAGTTATAAGCACTACTTTTTCACCACATTTCTCCAACGTTCTTATATTTCTCCTTTAAAAGCTTATTTCCTTTATTACATAATTATAAATCTAAAAAATCCAAATAACAACAATATGAAACTCCAAACAAAATTCAAATAATATGAAACTCCAAACAAAATTTAAATTGTGTTATGTAGACCTATGTTATGAAAAATCATATAATCCTAAAGCCACCACACTAATAATATAATGAGCTGCAATTGTAAGGTTTATTCATGCAATTGCATTTTGTCAAGAAAGAAGGGCACGTAGTTCTAAATACAATTAAGAAGAAAAAATGAAAATGCGTTGAGGTGAAATGGTAATTACGATAAATTCCCTTAAACCATGAAGATATGAAAAAATCTCTCAAACAATTACACAATCGATCATTTTTTTACTTGATAATATTCCAAATTTCAAAATAAAACTAAATCAAATCTTAACAATCACACACTTACATATGTCCATATGTATCGATTTTTCTATGGGATATAAGAAGGGGTAAAATGAAAAATATAGATTTATCCTCACCTTAAAATTATTAAACAAAAATATAGATCTATCCTCACCTTAAAATTATTAAACAACTTTTTTTTAGTCAAAGAAATTTCCCTTTTATATTAAATATATAAATATAAACGTTTATATTCATTACATAAAAAATTGATCCTCGTTGGCTTGATAAACCTCAAAAGAAATGTAACCAGCAGGCTTGCGTGAATGCTTACAAATCAAATAGTTCATAGAATGTCCCGACACATGGTCCAAGGAAAATACTGAGAAGATTGCATGCAGCTCGAAAAGGAGGGCCAAGAACAGAAGGAGGTTCAAAAAAACATTAATGGTTTTTGTTATGCAGGGATTGTTGTCCACCCATGATGTATAAAGGATCGACCGGACATGAAGGCAGTCCTGGAGCGCCCTTTCTTTATAGAGTGTCTGCTGCCTTGTTAAAAATCTTCTCAACAATTAACATATATGGATTTATAACATATATGGGTTTGAGTTAATATATATGGTTTCTAGTTTTTTTTCCAAATGAGAAATTAATCTGTTGGGAATCTACCCCGATACTTTCCCACATAGTGGATGATATGAGAGTGGAAAGCAGCAGCCCCAGGGACTCATAGCCAGGCTTAAACCTGTGACCTCTCCCTTGAACCTGTGACCTCTCCCTATGGTTTCTAGTTGATGTCTTCCACAACCCAGCAGAGAAACTCTACCAAAAACATTAAAACTAGTATTTCATTAAAAGAAAGAAGAAAAAAACTTCACACTCCCGTACAAATTAGGCTACATTCCTCTATGGTGCATCTACTTGGCTACATGCATTGCATCACCTTTAGAAATCACTTTATATTTTTTTAGCATTTCCGCTTTCAGATTCGATTAATAAAATAAATTCACTCATATTTCTGATGAATGATTTTATATAAAAGAAAAAATCTATGAATTAAAACAAATATTTCATTGCGGAAAAAACACTCAAATGTTTTGACGTTTGCCATATAACCAACCACTAACCAGAGAAATTGTGTTGAAAATATTAAACGAGTATTTCATTGAAAGCGGAAAAAATACTCAAGTGTTTTGACGTCTGCCATAACCAACCACCAACCAGAGAAATTGTGTCGAAAATATTAAACGAGTATTTCATTGAAAGAGAAAAGGAAAAAAGAACTTTGCACTCCCCTACACGTGAGGCTACATTCCTTTGCATTGCATCTCCCTGTCTACATGGGTTATTTGAACTTTAGAAGTTACTTTATATTTTTCAACATCTATTCTCTCGTAATGGCATAATAAAATGAAGTCATCCATATTTTTTATGAACAATTTCATTTTAAAAAAAATAAAAACCTATGAATTCCTACAACCTCCTTTGCCTTGGTTGTAGATCTATGAATCCATTCCCTATGTAATTTTTTTTACAAGTTATTGTTCTCTGCACACATCTCCTTCCCTTGGATCCCAACAAACCAAATCCAGAACATAAAATATAGAATGCAAAAAGGGTCAACTAAATAATCATTTGACAAGTTATTGTTCTCTACATACAACGCCACATCCAGGTGGATATCATTGGCCACCAACCTTTTCCATTGAATCAACATGGTTCTCCATTTTGGTATTTTTGTTATGATTTTCTAGGATTTTTTAGGATTTGCTCTGTCCTAAACTTTCAAGGTCGTTTTGAGGCTCTAAATGATGTTTTATGAGAACGGTATGTGGCATTGATTTACCTAAACAACCCAAGAACATGTTGAGCTTTCCAACGAGCTACTATGCATGGCAAACAAAGATTGTATACGAAAGTTGTGCCCTTGGAAAGTTGATGTAGAAACCAATGCCCAAAAAATACCTTTTGGCATTTCAAAAATACCTTTTGGTGCTTGGCCTCATAGGGTTAAGGTTTTGGACCTTTAGGGTTCTCTCTTTATGTTAAAAGGTTATCCTTTCCATCTCTTGTATCAATGTTTGTGAATGAGCATAGTCGCCATATCTCTTTCTCGCTCTTCAGAGATAATCTACCGCCATTCTAGCTAGTTTGTGTTTTGCAATATTCTGTTATTTTATTCATGTATAGAAGTTGGGTTTTCATTGTATTATTTTGCTCTTTGGTATATTTATGTGTTTGTTTCATTTCATTCCTTATACAATCTAGATCATCCGAACAAACCCAATCTAAAAAAGAAAATACAAAATGAAGAAAGGGTAAACATAGATAATGGAAATAACAATTTTCACCATGAATCATAATGAAAATGACATCGTTAGCATGTGCCTCCATTTTTGTTTTCATACTCCCCATAATAGTCATTAGTAACAAACATTCTTGATGAACCATAATGAAACAACACATAAACGGGTGAAATCATGGAGGTGGGTAACACTTTCGTGACAATCGAATCTCCAAAATTCCGAAAAACAATTTTTCGGTTGAACTAATATTATTTTTCGGCCGAAAGTTATTGTTTTCAGTCGAACTAGTTTTCGGCCGAAACGTGAAATGTCAAATTGAACGGTGCAGTAACGGCACCCTAGATTTGCATGTAAAAATTTAGTCGGACGGATATTTTCCATCCGACAACATGTTTTCGGCCGAAAGATATTCCGACCGAACAATCTTTCAGCCGAAAGATTGTTTAGCCAAACTATCTTTTGACTGAAAGATTATTTATATATTAACCACACATCGATTTTTTTATGTTTTCGAACTTTGTTGGAGTTTGTTTGTGTTTCTGAGCATCTGTGAACGCAGAGGTCGTGATGGCGTAGGTCGTGTAGGCGGGCGACGTTTTCAAGCGTCTATCAGTGTGAGGTTTGTGAGCGCAAAGGTCGTGTTGGCGTTTGTGAGCGTTGGCGCGCTGAACTTCAGGTATTTCTCTGACCTGTAGTATTTAGTTACAATCCTGAATTCATCAAATCCCTTGTTCATTGCCAAACTCATTTACAACTCAGAATTCAGATATTTATGTGTTCGTTGTCAATTAAAATTTAATTCTTGAATTTAGAAACCTTTTGATTGTTATCAATTAAATATTCACTGCCAAATTAAATTACAACTACTGAATTTAGAAATTTATATGGTGGCTATCAAGTCAATTGTAAATCAGAGAATTTATAATTGCATAGGGTCACTGTTAAGTTATTGCAGATCTAAAAAATTAGATTTTCATTTGGGCGTTGTGAAATTTATTGGCATTCCTAAATTGAATCTTATTGTTTGCTGCAAATTTAGTTAGCATTTTCTGGAAACTAAATTTATTATGGCCACTGTAAAATTGTTTACAAATCCTGAGTTTGAGTTTCATCTCAGTCATTTTATAACTATTTTACAATTTAGAAAATTGGAATTTTTTCAATCATTGTACTTATTATGTGCATTTTAGAAATTTGATTTTCGTGTGGTCTTATAAAATATTTTGCAATTCATGTAATTGAAATTTCATTATGGTTGCTATATATTAGTTGAAATTCTCGAATTAAAGTTATATGGTGGCTATCAAGTTAATTATAAATAAGAGAATTTATAATTGCATAGGGTCACTGTTAAGTTATTGCAAATCTGAAAAATTAGATTTTCATTTGGGCGTTGTGAAATTTATTGGCATTCCTAAATTGAATCTTATTGTTCACTGCAAATTTAGTTAGCATTTTCTGGAAACTAAATTTATTATGGTCACTGTAAAATTGTTTACAAATCCTGAGTTTGAGTTTCATCTCAGTTGTTTTATAACTGTTTTACAATTTGGAAAATTGGAATTTTTTCGATCATTGTACTTATTATGTGCATTTCGGAAATTTGATTTTCGTGTGGTCTTATAAAATATTTTGCAATTCATGTAATTGAAATTTCATTATGGTTGCTATATATTAGTTGAAATTCTCGAATTAAAGTTGTAATGTCGCTGAGGTATTAGTTGCAAGTGGAATTGAAATTCCTTGTGATCGATGCATGTTTAGTTAGTATTTCGGAAAATGAAAATTGGGGTCACTAAAAAAATTAAAGTTACCATTCCTGAAGTGAAATTCGTTATGATAGTCGCATAGGAAATTTGCATGCTAGAATAGAATTGCCAGGGTCATTGAAATATTTTATCTACATATCTTGAAGGAAATTTCAGGATGGTCACTGCTTAAATAGTTTGCAAATACATAAACTAAAATTTGTTATAAACAATGTCAATTTAAATTGCATCCCTTGAATTTAGGAAGATCAAGTTATTTCAAGTTGAATGAATCATTTATATTTGGACTAGATTGACAAAACACATCTTGAAACCATCTAGTGAGACCTAATGATAATGGATAAGTAAATCTCCCTCTATGCTTCACATGTCCTACATATTGTCACGAGTCTTGGTCACATCTCTCATGTAAGACATGAGTGACCTACTTGTGTAGTAAATTGCTCAAAAAGGAACCAGTCTCCCACTTTGGTGGTCTTTTCCAATGTCTTATACTTTGGTGGTCTTTTCCAATTGTAGAGACCCTTTGACTAAAGGAATAGTTATAACAGATACTTCATTTTGGAGTATAAAGTCTAATTTATAGAAATAAAAGAGTCTTAGATGAGAACTAATTATTATACTAATTTATTACTTCAGATATATTGACCAAAGTTATTGAATGCTTATCTTATTGATGATATTTATATTCATATAATATAACTTCAAATTGACAACTTACTGGATTTGTGTAAGACATGAGTGACCTACTTGTGTAGTAAAGTGCTCAAAAAGGAACCAGTATCCCACTTTGGTGGTCTGTTCCAATGTCTTCCACTATGGTGGTCTTTTCCAATTGTAGAGACCCTTTGACTAAAAGAATAGTTATAACGAATACTTCATTTTGGATGATAAAGTCTAATTTATAGAAATAAAAGAGTCTTAGATGGGAACTAATTATTATACTCATTTATTACTTCACACACATTGACCAAAGTTATCGAATGCTTATCTTATTGATGAAATTTATATTCATATAATATAACTTCAAATTGACAACTTATTGGATTTGTGTAAGACATGAGTGACCTACTTGTGTAGTAAAATACTAAAAAAGTAACCAATCTCCCACTTTGGTGGTCTTTTCCAATGTCTTCTACTTTGGTGATCTTTTCCAATTGTAGAGACCTATAATTGCATCCTTTCTCAATTGTAATCTTCAAACTTCTACCTCCCTCTCTCAATCTCTAGCAATTCATATTCTTATGGCCCATCTCTAAGAGATAGTTACAATTGTTCATCTTCTTTACATGCCGCTTGAACAATCAATTCAACTTCTACATGTCATTTGATGTCCACTTCCTAATGAAAATGAATTGGTTCAATAGTTATTGTCGATGCACCATACACATGTTGCTTTTGATCTTGTAATCCCTTGTACATTTTGTCAATTCATTGAGGTTAATATAAGCACCCTCAAAGAAACCATTAGGATTGATCTATTCCATGGTAACATTGAGTGCTATTCTACCATGAACCCCAATCAACTTAGTCCTCAACCATTCAACTACTCATATACCATACTACACGAAGAATTCACCAATAAACATTCTTTAGAACCTTTTAGGTTTTTGTTGACATGTTCTAGAAACATGCATCCATTATTTCCATTAATTATCTCAATGTGATCTTCAAGTCAATTATGCATCAGGGGTGATTTTAAGAACCCCCCCTAAATTTATATGTATAATAAATGGGCGAATCCCCATGATACATAGGAAAAATTGAAGGCTATTTTATCAATAATATAAAATGTATATATAATTTTTGGGTGAATCTTTTAGTCAATTATATAATATTGTAAGATATTGGCGAATCTTTCACTGAATTATAAAATCTTGTAAAATGTTGGCGAATCTTTCACTAAATTATAAAACCTTGTAAAGTCTTAGGGGATCCTGCCTTAATGAGAATTTAGTTCTATTTTCTTTTTACATACATATCTATGTGATGCACCACCTACTCACCTCCATGAATCCTAATTTCAAAACTGGCATCCCCATACCCACAACCACCACTGTCCTCATATCCACAACCACAAACTTTGGCTACTTAACAAAAACAAAATTCAACAACCCAACAAATGCAAAGAAATTCCAATGCCATTCTTGATTGATTAACCCAACATTTTCAACAAAATTCAAACTGAGCAGTGTAAGAGATGTTGACACCTTCTGAACCTTCACAATTGGGCCTTAAAATTTTACTTGGAAATATGTGTCACTTAGATTTATTCATACTCCAACAATCCTAAAACCAAACAGAATCTAATCTGATCTACTCCTAACCTAACATACAAAATTTCTAATATATATATACTAAACTTAGATAACCCACTCTTAATGGAAAGTACCTAGATGGAAACAGACTTGGAGCAACAGATAGATGTGATAATGCCTATTCAGGCCATCAAATGTTTCACGCATGCCTAAAGATGCTATACCAGGCTAACAACTTTTTGTTGCACTCAAGATTAATTAGAAAAAGAAGACTTCCTTGAAATTTAGACTACAGTAAGCAGGTGCCTACAAAGCATAGACCTAGAAGAACACCAACTCTTTTACATAAATGAAAGGATAAAAAATACACATGCACTTGTTCTTACAAACACATTCATGTTTCAAACAGTTAACTTACAAGAAAGTGCAAAGTTCAAATCTATTCACATTTGCACCTCTAACAATAAATACTCACTCAGAGGAGGACAAAATTAGGCCAGAGTGGATTACAAAAACCAAATTCAACAACCCAGCAAATGCAAATAAATTTTGATGCCATTTTGGATTGAGTTAAACCCAACATTTTCAATAGAATTGAAACTCAATAGTGTTAAAAAAGATGACACCTTCCTCTGTGCCTTCACACTTGAGCCTTGGGACTTCCCCCTATATCATATTGTCATCTTCTTCTTCTGTGTTCTGTTTCAGTTAATGTATGTGTCTCTTAGATTCAATCATACTTGACACCTTCCTTTGTGCCTTCACCCAACATTTTCAACAGAATTGAATCTCAACAGTGTTAAAAAAGGATGACACCTTCCTCTGGCCTTCACAGTTGAGCCTTAGGACTTCCCCCTGTATCATATTGTCATCTTCTTCTTCCATGCTTTGTTTCACTTAATGTATGTGTCTCTTAGATTCAATCATACTTGACGCCTTTTCTATTATTTTGTCTTCAATTATTTATAAATTTTGGATTTGTATTTTCTCCAAGGGGCGTTTCATGCCAATCTGCCAACATTTGATGTTGTTACTCTTTTCTATTATTTGTTTCCATGTGGATATGAGGATAGCTTAGCAGTTCACAAAATTTGAAAATAAAGTCACATATACTCCTTGGATTATGGATAAGTGGTGATGTTATAATTGGTAATATATGAGAACTCCATATATTAATTACAATGCAAGAAAGACTTCGTATTAATCGTCTAGAACGGATATTTTGTAGAGTGAAGTAGGGCCTTCATTTTGTAGAGTAGACAGTAGCTAGAACTAAGCCATTGAACCACTGTTACAACCTAGTATAAAATATAACATCTAGTGTCTCTTAGAACCTATAAGTATCTCTGCAATGCTATCTATAATAGCCTTACATTGATGCTAAAGTCTTATACTTTTACACTTGAGTTGTACTAGTATTTTGCTAACTTATCTCTTGCATCATTTGATAGATTTTTAGCATCTTTATTTGCAGCTCTTACTTTCTTTTTGTTGTTGATATACATCATTGTTTACTGCTGCAATTAGGGACAACAAGCTTAACTTGCTTGTCCACCTAACATTATATGCATATACTTGGTTTGTTCTTGTGTCTCGGGCAAGTACATCACTATTTAGAGGTACTATTATCTCTTGGAAATATTTGGCTACCTCAAGAGAGAGAGACCTTCCAAGCAGTTTTCCATCTTTCAGTTTCAAGGGAAATTGGAGCTCCAAGGAAAACAACCCTTTCCACAATGCTAGCTGTAAAAAAAGGTTAAATCAAGAAACTTCATTATCATATTATTGTAGCAAATTGGGGCATGGAATTGCAGATGTTAGCCTATACCCACAATCTATATCTACTATCATGTGACCTACCACTTTCCTCCTTTTTGGACAACTCCTCCAAACATCTGAATATGACGCATGCTCCCAATGAAAATCCAATCAAGGTCACAGGCCTGTTGCATGTCAAACAGACCAGCAATTATGCAATGTAGAATCGACAACAATGTTTGCAAAGTAAGGACTCCCAATGCCCATGAAACTAGCATGTTGATTGTTGAAGACCTGTTTCCTTGCACCCCCTTCAACAAGACTTGAGCAAGAAGTACTCCTGCTTTGTCTGATTTGAAACATTACAAAGGTATAATATATTTTTAATTATTGAGCAAAGATCTGAAAATTGGTTAACATTTCATCCAAAATGTAAGATTGTATAAATGTTTACTTATGTGTGAAATTGACTTTAACAAGAAACTTCAAATTTATGTTCCTCTTAATAGAGACTTCTTATTATTCATACGTAGCTTAATAGATGTGAAGTCTTTAATTTTGATTGACTGGGTAATACTTGGGCCTGGCATGCATACCCCACACACATTAGGTGCCCGTGTTCTAGCATGGCTTGGGAGATGAGGGATGTAATTAGGAATATAAAAACTTGTCCACAACTATTGCCCATTTGCTATCTATAAAACTTGTTGCAGAAAGCAATACAGAAGGCCAAGCCAATGCCGCCACAAGTGTGCTTAGTACTGTTAACATTTCCCCTTGCTTCATTAATTCCGTCGTGATACCTATAATTGAAATTATAAGTATGTTACTACCAAACCTAGAAAAATATAGCAACCTAGAAAATTATATCACTACTTGTAATAAGTCTGTGCATTTCATCTTTAGCTAGTCTTGATCTTTAGCAAAGGGCTGATAATTTACTTGATGTTAGTGAGTCTTGTATTGCTATGCTAACTGCCATCAATTTTTTTGATTCCTAGCAAAGTGCATATATGTACAAGGCAGACACAAACATGAAGTTAAAACCATTCCGTGAAGCCATGTTCTTTCATAACTAAGAACCTTGAAAATTTATTGTCAATGGCTCCAAATACAATGACTCATAGAAACAAGAGAAAGCAAAAATAAAATGGCTATCTAGAAAAGATTGCTACTAAATGAATCAATGGCATTTAACTACAGTTAGATAGAATGTGAGGAATTTACATATGTAGAAAAAAGTTTACCTTGGAATTTTCATAGACAAAAATCATATTACCATAAACTTGATACGAGTTACAACCTTATGATAATATAATAATGCTAAAATGTAACAGAAACAACACTATCAGGGACTCATATTGTGTACAAGGCAACAAACAATCTTTTGTTTTCCCCTTGCTTGGAGACCATTATGTTTCCCTCAACGGTTATTTTTTTGGTAGAGGATTATATAAAAGAATCTTTATTTTTATAATCTTAGAAACAAGATGGTCTTCTGCTTTATGTTTTTCTACCATAGAGGGAGAGAACTATATTTGTGAATGTTTATTCATAGAGAAAAAAGGGGCAACAAGAGTAATAAAATACAAAGTGCAAAGTTATGGGAGTGCCTAATGATGTAGAAATTTCCAATGCAAAATTGTTTCTCAAGATTTTAATGCACAGTGCAAAGTTATGGGAGTGCCTAATGATGAAGAAATTTCCAATGCTAAATTGTTTTCTCAAGATTTTAATGCAAAACAGAAATTTCACCTCTTTGACTAAAGGTTTCCCGGATCTTAGCCCTGTGAATTTTCATCCTTAGGGCTGTTATGAAATAGAGTATTAAACAACAATGGAAAGAGTACAATATTTCACTTTCAAACAGCCCAAAATTCTAGGCAATTCAAGAAGAAAAGTTACCAAACTATCTTGATAAGTTTCAGCCCTCTAGGTCAACTTATCACACATAAATCAAATCTGAAAACTCACTTTCACAGCAGTTATAACAGCAGAAAATAAGCAAAGATATCATAACTATGTTTTAGGACAGCAAAGAGAATTGAAGTATATGTTTATCAGATGCAATGCCAAACCATGAAATTACCACGCTTGCTACTGGTATCAATGACAATGAGGCCAGTGAATACTTGTTCAAAATACCATACAATGATCACAAGTTAATCATCATTTAGAGCATATGAATTTGGTGAATTATCTTGGACAGTTTTTTATCATAAAAACAGTGATTCAATAAAGTATTTTAGGACATTCCATATTGTGAAATCGTGACAAGTAAACAGTGAGTGATCCCATATACTCTCAGTACTTCAAAGAATTAAGGAAAGACACCAGCGTTCAAAGCACAAGGTTCACTGTTACTTGAATAGATTATAATCTTGGAAAAACAGAGATCAAAGGTATATCTTGAAGCATTCCAAAGAATCCATACTGTGAGAGATGAACAGTGAAAGCTTCCAAGTATGACAGTATCCATGAAATTTGTGCACTGTGTAAACTGAGTACCATCAGTGAAAAGTATCAATTCCTTGAATGCTTAAGTGTATGTCTCAATATATATGTTGTGCAAGAAAGTTTTCCATTTCAGATTGGAAAAAAAAAACCATACACCTGCAGTAAAATTTCAATAGCAGTGTTATAGAGTGATTTATTTACCTTGAAGACTAAGTTGTCCAACTAAATAGTGCATTGATTTGTTTAAGGACACAAATAATATTATTATGCTTAAACGCTGCTGGAAAGTGATGTAACAAGATAAAAATTTGGACATTATGCAGATTATAAACCCTTATCACACATGTAAAAAGATAAAGTATCAAAACATCTTATGCA
>JASDQU010101991.1:542466-572883 GCA_032191745.1 Picea mariana
CATATTGACCAAAGTTATCGAATGCTTTTCTTATTGATAATATTTATATTTATATAACATAACTTCAAATTGACAACTTATTGGATTTGTGTAAGACATGAGTGACCTATTTGTGTAGTAAACTGCTCAAAAAGTAACCAGTCTCCCACTTTGGTGATATTTTCCAATGTCTTCCACTTTGGTGGTCTTTTCCAATTGTAGAGACCTATAATTTCATCTTTTCTCAATTGTAATCTTCAAACTTCTACCTCCCTCTCTCAATCTCTAGAAATTCATATTCTTATGGCCCATCTCTAAGAGATAGTTACAATTGTTCCTCTTCTTTACATGCCACTTGAACAATAAATTCAACTTCTACATGTCATTTGATGCCCACTTCCTAATGACAATGAATTGGTTCAATATTTATTGTCTATGCACCATACACATGTTTCTTTTGATCTTGTAATCCCTTGTACATTTTGTCAATTCATTGAGGTTAATATATGCACCCTCAAAGAAACCATTAGGATTGATCTATTCCATGGTAACGTTGAGTGCTATTCTACCAAGAACCCCAATCAACTTAGTCCTCAACCATTCAACTACTCATAGACCATACTACATGAAGAATTCACCAATAAACATTCTTTCGAACCTTTTAGGTTTTTGTTGACATGTTCTAGAAACATGCATCCATTATTTCCATTAATTATCTCAATGTGATCTTCAAGTCAATTATGCATAGTCCAGTAAATCTATCACTTCCATATTAGGTCGGTTATCTCCTAGTGTAACTTCCCAACAAAACTTCCTACTTAGTCATACTATGACCTAATTGACTATTTGACTTCTTACACGATTCAACACATAATAACATAGCCATTCCATTGACTAGTAAGGCATAAAGTTCCATTTGAAGCTCTATTTTTACTAGTTTTGTAAATACCTTATGACACTTTCCAATATCCCTTGGATTTATTCATCATTTGAGATATTTGGTAGTATATACAAATATATTTAGTTTTTTTTTAGGGATGTTGATATTTACAAAATTTTGTGCGTTGGTGTAATTTACTAGTATTGTGCCATTGTTGCTCTTTAAATGAAAAGGAAAAGAGTTGAAATCAATCTTGAGTGCATCGTATTTTTTAACACAATTTTGTAGTGTACAAGAGTCTTAAAAAAATATTATTAAAAATAAATAATAACAAGTCACAAATTCCTTAAAAACTAGGTTAAAAGTGTTTGCTAGCAAACATTTACACTAAGAATCAACACTAATATTCGAGATATTTTCCATGAATAGAAAATCTATATTACTTTGTTAATGTTGGTATTTCTATAATGAGTCAACCTATTCATAGATTGATTAGGTTCAAAGTGTTTTCTAGCAAACATTTACACAAAGAATCAACACTAAGATTCAAGATATTTTCCATGAATAGAAAATCTATATTACTTTGTTAATGTTGGTATTTCTATAATGAGTCAATCTATTCATAGATTGATTCTATTTTAGGTAATATGTAATGGTCATTAGCCAAGCTATCAAGATTCCTTAGGTTAGTGAGTCTGGCCAAGCTATGATATATGCTCCCTTAGTTATGGCCTCAAACAAAAATTTCATTAAAAAACTCAATGATTAACATGATTATGTAATTCATGCTTGGTTTTGCATTTTTCTATGTTCTTAATTTAATAACAAGAGAAAGAAATATTCATTGCGAAGAGTCATTTATATTTGGACTAGGTTGACAAAACACATCTTGAAACCATCTAGTGAGACCTAATGATAATGCGTAAGTAAATCTCCCCCTATGCTTCACATGTCCTACATATTGTCATGAGTCTTGGTCACATCTTTGTGTAAGACATGAGTGACCTACTTGTGTAGTAAACTTCTCAAAAGGGAACCAGTCTCCCACTTTGGTGGTCTTTTCCAATTGTAGAGGCCCTTTGTTTAAAGGAACGGTTATAACGAATACGTCATTTTGGATGATAAAGTCTAATTTATAGAAATAAAAGAGTCTTAGATTGGAACTAATTAAATTATACTCATTTATTACTTCAGACATATTAACCAAAGTTATTCAATGCTTATTTTATTGATGATATTTATATTCATATAATATAACTTCAAATTGACAACTTATTGGATTTGTGTTGGATATGTAGGCATAATTTAAACATGGTAGGAACTATGTAAGGAAAAAAGGAATCATAATGTTATGAGGGCCATGTGACCTAACACTAGTGATATATCCACTCATAGTAGAAACATTTTTTAATGAAAACCCATATCATATGAGAGTTTTTATGTTAGAAATAACATTTTATCCCTACCTTCTAGTTAACAATAACTCTTCATAAGTAAATTGATATTTTGTTGAATTTATATTTAATAGTATTTTTAATGGTATATCAATGTTATGTAGAGTGATATCCTTCTCCATTCTCAAATGATTTAGCCAAGAATTGACATATTTATGCCAACCCCCATTAAGCAATAGGTAGAAAATTTTCTTTCATGTTAGTAGTCTCTTGTGCCTGTACATTAGGTACCTAGTTTTAGTCATTCTCTTAATGGGGAAACTATATCAAGCAAGGGAGTTAGGGAGTTTATAGTTAAGAAATCCCTTAGTGGAAATATGGTTCCTTTATGTAACAATTAGGTATAAATCTCTTAGTGGAAATCCCTTAGTTAATAGTAAAATTAGGTCTCTTTATGTATCCCTTAGTGGAAATCCCTTAGTTTATAGTAAAATTAGGTCCCTTTATGTAACTTTAGGTCACCATAAAATATTTCAAAATTATGTATTTAGTTCAGCTGTATCCACAACTATCCAACAATTTGTACTTAAATATCTCAAGTGATCCAAATATATAATATAAAAAAATTACATTTGCTCCACCTCATCTTAATTTAATTTATATTAGGAATACAAACAACCCTCAATCCCATCCCATTTAACATGACAATAAAGGAATTATTATAAAAAACTCTGACATTTAAACAATGCTAATGGGAAGTTTAAAGAAATGGCATATAATCCATGTTCATGCAAAACCTTCACCTCGTTGTGATTAAAATAAGTTTGTGTGAGGTTATGAAGATTAAACTTTTTGTTTTGGGGATTCTAATGCATTACATTATATGCAGTCTTTGTGGATCCAACCATAGGGAACTTTTAAGGAATATTAAATAAATGTTCTAATACATTTTTTTAGTGGATCCAACCATAGGGAACTTTTAATGAATCCACTTGCTTGTTGTTTTTCTAAATTGATTTCCCTTGGCAAACCCAACTTTCTAATTTCAATGACTTCTTTATGTGGGTTTTGTTGATTATTATGAAAATATTGTGGCTTTATCTTCTGTCCCTTATCACTTTAGTCACCAGTCCTTGCCTAAGTAGTCAGCCAGGAGCCGAATTGACATTCGTCATTTTGGTATTTAAAGACGTATAGATTCAAATGCTTTGCTTTTCTGTGCATGGATGATGACTAAAGGATAAGAATCTGCCATGCTATCTATGGACCCCTTACTTATCTTTTAATTGATTGATTCATGGTTGAATGTTTAGTTTTTGCATTTTCTTCTTTGATGTGGATTGTGAATGATAAACCTCTCAGTGGAATGGAAATCCCTTGGTGAACCCAACTTAGATTTCAATGACTTCTATGTGTGGGTTTTATTGATTATTGTGAAAATCTTGTGGTTTTATCTTCTGTCACTTATCACTTTAGTCATTAGTCTGTACCTGAGCAGTCGGCCAGGAGCCAAATCGACGGTCGTCACTTTGGTGTTTAAAGACCTTTAGATTCAAATGCCCTTCTTTTCTGTGCATGGATAATGAGTGAAGGATAATAATTTGCCATGTTGTCTATGGACCCCTTAATTATCTTATAGTTGATTGATTCATGACTAAAGACCAGCTTTTGCATCTTCTTCTTTGATGTGGATTGTGAATGATAAACCTCTCAGTGGAATGAAAGTCCCTTGGTGAACCCAACTTCTGATTTCAATGACTTCTATGTGTGGGTTTTATTGATTATTGTGAAAAGTTTGTGGTTTTATTTTCTGTCACTTATCCCTTTAGTCATCAGTCCGTTCCTGAGCAGTCGGCTAGGAGCCGAATCGATGGTCGTCACTTCGATGTTTAAATACCTATAGATTCAAATGCCCTGCTTTTCTGTGCATGGATGATGAGTGAAGGATAAGAATATGCCATGTTGTCTATGGACCCCTTACTTATATTTTATTTGATTGATTCATGGCTAAATGAACAGACTTTGTGATGCAGGAGCATCGCCAACATCAAGCGAGATAGCGTGGAAACATAGGACAACTAGGCGAGTGCCAGCACAAATTTTGAAATTCCCTTGAAGTTGATGCGCCAACCTTAAATGTGAAAATTAAATGAAGGCGCACTTGTAGAATGTAAACGGACCTTGAGCTATTCGCTCTCGTCCTTAGTAGATGGAGGCATTTATGTTATTTAATGTAAGTAGGTAGAATTGAATGTGTAGATTTGAAAGTTTTAGAGCGCAAGAGGGAAACGGGATATAGACACCCTCATTATGTATTGTAACATTATTGAAGCAGGAAGAAGAGCATAGAAGAGAAGCAGAGAGCTGTGTAAGAACACCCATGTATAGATATTTGGATTAATAAAAAGAGGTTGATTCAAGTTCATGGTTTTGTGTTTGTTCTCTGTGTATTCATGTTGAGTGATATGCTCATGAATGTTTGCTTCCTATTATACATTTTCTTTATATGCTGTGTATATGATTTCATGTTTGAGTTTGAAGTCTGAGAGGAAGTAGGAATGAGTTTCAATTGTTTCTCTATCTGAACAAGAATTCCTGCAAGGAATGCAGTCGAAGTGTCCACAAGGAGTGCGTTGACAAGGGGTTCAGATAGGGTAACTTTTGTTCTCGTTCATTTAGAAGTGTAGGCAGGCACAGGAGCCGTGCAAGGAGTGCGTAGGTCGAGTGAAGTCTCAGAATTGTGAATCTGAGAAAAACATTGGAAGACTGCTGCTACAGGAGTGCACAGAGTCGAAGGAAATTCAAGCACTTGAAGGTGTTTGAAAGTTTTTCGCAAGGGGTGCATGCAAAGGGTTTTCTGAGGACTTGAAAGAAGTGGAAAATCTCAGGAAGGATAAGGCCTTTGAAATTGTTCGAGGACGCAGAGGAATTGTGATTGGAAGCATTGAGCGAGTGCCACAAGTCTGTGCTGTGGAGTGTTTAAACAGGCGTTGGAAGTTTGCGCCGCAGGTGGACAAGTTTTCACAGAGGAATACTTTGTTCATTTCGTGGAAGTCGCCAAGGAAGAATGGACGGTCGAAATTCCTTGAGGAGAATTTGCGAAGTCCCGTGAGTCGTTAGATCTCACAGAGAAGAAGGGGAGATACTGCAGGTATTCCCGAGAGGTTAAAAGATCAGGCGAGATAGGACCGTTGATCCGAGCCATAAGGGCCGTATGATCTACACGTGGAATCCCATATCAGAGTTTCGTGGGTGGAAATCCCGTGGACATTGCAACGGGAATTGTGAAACGTGATATCCCGACGACCAAGAGAACAGTGTGGGGCCACAAGAGTCGATGAGGGGACAGATGACGCGCTATTTCGGGGTTTCAGGGCGAGAAGTCCCGAAACATTTGTATCAGGATTCATGATACCACGATGTCTGAAATCCCGACAGATGTGACGGGACATTGAATAGTCAAAATCGCGAGCGTGTATCAGAGTTCGGCTAATCAGGATTCGGGAGTTGGGAAAGCAAGTTCCTTGACATCGTCAGCGTCGAATTCACGATAGAGAAAGTCCCAAAAGGCAAAGGAAAGGTCATCATTGACTTGTATCGGGTTTCAGGGATTTGTGAAACCAACGCTCGACCACTAGACTTGTAAAGTAGCGAAGTCCAATCTCCCGAGTGTAAATAGGAGATCGCGTGAGAGTTGTTGTGGGTGCAGATTTCCCGATAGGGAAATAGAAGAACTGTTTGGAGTTCTTTGGGCCATGTGAAAGGAAAGATTCTATGCTGACGTGGACCTTCCGACTTGCGGATTGTGTAGGAGGTGTGCGTCGGCATCAAGTGATATCAGAGCACAGAAAGGTTCTTTGCTTTCTGTGGCAGAGAAGAAAGATAATTCACCATGCCACCAAGGAGAAGGGACAGACAGTCACCCGATCCAGAGGATAGGGAAATGCCGAGAAGAAGAGGCAAGCAGATGACATATCCAACCATGGAGAGAGAGATGCGTGATCTACGAGCTAGACTCGAAGACAACACAAAGGCGTACAGTCAGTGTTGGGGATCTCAGTGATTCCAAAAGTGAGATTGAGGCTGAACATGAAGAAGAAGTTGCAGCTGAAGATGCATCAAACGAGTGTTTGATCAGAGCTATTGCAAGGATGGGTGTAAGAGAGAAGATGGACATTCCAGTTTATGAAGGAAAATTGGATGCAGAGGAGCTTCTAGACTGGATTAGAGCTCTAGATACATACTTCGAATATGAAGATGTCGAAGAAGACAAGAAAGTCAAGCATGTTGTCACAAGATTAAAGGGACATGCAACATTGTGGTGGGATGAGCTACAAGCTGATAGACGGTATAAAGGCAAGCAGAAGAACAAAAGATGGGACAGAATGATCGTGAAGATGAAGGTAAAATTTATCCCTAGAGATTACCAAATCACTCTGTTTGGGAGGATGCAGAACCTGAGACAGAAGTTGATGACAGTGAAAGAATACACTTAGGAATTCTATAAGCTAAACATCAGGGCAGGTTATCAGGAGAGCGATGATGAAAAATTTGTCAGATATCTGAATGGTCTGAGATATGATATTCAGGATGAGATGAGCATGGTAACCATCTAAACGGTGGAAGATGCTTATCAGATGGCTCTGAAAGCGGAGGAGAAGCTGAGACGAAAGCATGGTCAAAGAGGCCGAGGCAGAAGTCATCCCAGAGGCAAATCAGTTGCCCAGGATAAATATCAAAAGCCCAAGGAAGAATGGAAGAAACCTCAGACTCGAACTGAGAGAGGTGGAAGTTCACAGCAAGGGAAATATGCTGAACAACGAGGACAACATACTAAGCAGAGAGAAGATTATGCTGACAATAATACCTTTCCTCGTACCAAAGGTAGAGGAAGAGGAAGAGGTGGAGTCATAACATGCTTCACATCTGGAAATAATGGACACAAGTCTTACGAGTGTCCAGATAAAAAGAAGGAGAGTGGAGAAGATCCCATCGCCGAAGCACAGAGACGGGATGTAGAGGTAGAAGACGTTGAAGGCGGAAGATTGCTTATGATGCGAAAATCTCTTTTGAAACCAGAAAAGGAGGTGGAGAGTTCAGTCCAAAGGACCAAACTTTTTAGGACTGCTTGCAAGACCAAGGATAGGGTATGCAAGGTTATTATAGAAAGTGGTAGCATGGATAATCTCGTTTCAACCGAGATGGTAGAGAAGCTGGAGTTGGAGACGATTGATCATCCAAGCCCGTACAGAATTTCATGGCTACAAAAAGGACATCAGGTAACTGTCACTAAACAATGTCTAGTTGAATTCAAGATAGGAGGATATAATGATAAAATACTCTGTGATGTTATTCTTATGGATGTTTGTCATCTATTGTTGGGTAGACCATGGCAATATGACAAGAATGTGATTCATGATAGGAGAATGAACACATACACCCCAGAGAAGAATGGGAGGACACACATGTTGCTTCCAATTAAGGATAAGGAGGTGAAGCCTGAAGTAAGCAACACTATACTTCTCATGAGTGGGAAGGAACTTCTTATAGAGGTTAAGAAGAAGGAGGATCCACAATTCTTTGTGGTTAGGAAACCAAAGATTGTTTTGACCAGTACAAGAGTAGATGATTTACCAGAAGAAATTCAGGAACTGCTGGAAGAGTTCACTGACATAGTAGTGGACGAATTAACTCGTTCGTTGCCACCAATTAGAAGTGTGAGTCATCATATTGATCTCATACCAGGAGCCAATTTGCCAAATAAAGCCACGTACAGATTGACGCCGCAAGAGAATGAAGAAGTTAAAAGACAAGTCCAGGATTTGTTGGACAAAGGTTTGGTCAGGGAAAGCTTGAGTCCATGTGTTGTTCCAACAGTACTCAGTCCGAAGAAAGACGGAGGCTGGAGGATGTGTACTGACTCGAGGTCGATTAATAAGATAACTATCAGGTACAGATTTCCATTGCCAAGGATGGATGATCTAATGGATTGCTTGAGTGGAGCAAAATACTTTTCAAAGATTGATTTGAAAAGCGGATATCACCAGATCCGCATGAGATAAGGTGATGAGTGGAAGACAACATTCAAAACAAACGAAGGGTTGTATGAATGGCTTGTTATGTTGTTTGGCTTAACAAATGCGCCAAGTACCTTCATGAGGTCGATGAACGAAGTCCTGAACAAGTTCATCGGGAAATTTGTTATCGTATATTTGGATGACATATTGGTTTTCAGTAAATCAGTGGTAGAACACTTGAAGCATTTGGCTACAGTGATGCAGAGGTTACAACAGGAGAACTTGTTGATAAAAATGAAGAAATCCTCATTCATGAAGACAGAGCTCATTTATCTAGGATTTTTTATTTCTGCAGATGAGTCGAGGATGGATCCAGATAAGGTGGAGGTAATCAAGAATTGTCCATCACCGAAAAAAAAATTTGAGGTGAGAAGTTTTCATGGATTGGCTAGTTTCTACCAAAAATTCATTAAGAATTTCAGTGGAATTAGTGCAACGATGATGGATACAGTGAAGAAAAGACATAAATATTTTCACTGGACTGAAGAGGCTGAGAAAATCTTTAATCTGTTGAAGAGGAAGATCACAGAACAACCAATTTTGGTGTTTCCAGATTTCCGAAAGACATTTCAAGTGAAATGCGATGAAAGTGGGTTTGCAATTGGGGCAGTCTTAAGTCAAGAAGACAGGCCGATAGCATACTTCAGCGAGAAGCTGAATGAAGCGAAAGTGAAATAATCCACTTATGATAAGGAGTTTTATGCTATCATTCAGGCATTGAAGAAGTGGAGGCATTACTTGATCCCGAATGAGTTTGTCTTATACAGTGATAATCATGAATTGTAGTTTGTGACTCAACAAGAAAAGTTGAACCAAAGACATGTTAAATGGGTTGAGTATATGCAGAATTTCACATTTGTGATTAAAAATATTTCTGGTACTGCTAACAAAGTTGTTGTTTCTTTGAGAAGAAAGTGTTTGCTATTGCAGGAGTTCCGAGTCAAAATGTTGGGTTTTGATGACCTCAGGGACATGTACGCAGATGATCAGGATTTTAAGGAGGCGTATGAAGCAACTGAGAATCCAGTTATCATAGACAGAAGCCAATGGGCCGAATACATGATCCAGGAAGGATTGTTGTTCAAGGGCAATCAACTGTGTATTCCAAAATGCTACATGAGGGAGAATCTACTGAAGGAGAAACACAGTGGAGGATTGGCAGGAAATTTTGGTCATGACAAGACATTCTCAAAGATGAATGAGTCATATTTTTGGCCGGGAACGCGAGCGAATGTCAAGAGATTTATGGACAGATGTAGAATTTGCCAGCATTCGAAGGGAAGGAGACAGAATGTAGGATTCTATCAACCATTTCCCATACCAAAAAGGTCGTGGGATGTAATCAACATGGATTCATATTGGGGTTGCCAAGAACACAAAGAGGTTTCGACTCAATATTTGTGGTGGTGGATAGATTTTCCAATATGGTACACTTCATTCCATGTCAGAGAACCAGTGACGCGACTCACATTGTGAATCTGTTTTTCAAAGAGGTCATTCAACTTCATGGTTTGCCAAGAAGTATAGTTTTAGATAGAGATACGAAGTTCATAGGACATTTTTGGAGGACCTTATGGAAGAAGATGGGAACTAACTTGTTGTTCAGTTTAGTGTATCATCCTTAGACAGATGGACAGACAGAAGTGGTGAACAGAAGTCTAGGACACTTGCTGAGAAGCTTGGTAACAGAACACCAAAGTCAGTGGGCCATATATTACCACAGGAAGATTTTGCGTATAATGACTCAATTAACAGGAAAAAAAGGGAAAAGTCCATTCCAGGTTGTTTATGGCATGCAGCCGAGAGGAATTTATGAGTTGAGGGATTCATAACAGACTGCGACTAGGAGCACTAGTGCAGAAGATTTCGCAGAAGCGATGAAAGAACTTCACAGCCAGGTGAAGGAGCGACTATAGAATTCAAGCCAGGAATACAAGCATAGAGCAGATCAACATAGGAGACAACTTCAGTTTGAGGTTGGTGACTTGATTCTGGCACATTTAAGGAAGGAAAGGTTCCTGAGAGGAACATACAATAAACTGAAGATGAAGAAAATCAGGCCATGTAGGGTCTTGAAGAAATTTGGGATGAATGCTTATGAGATTGAATTACCCGATGGGATCGAAATTTCTCCGATATTCAATATCTCATATTTGTATCCATATAAACCTGAGGAAGCAGGAGCAGAAAGTGAACAACCAGTGATCCAGTGGACAAAGAAAATGTTGGTTGCAGATAAACCACAGATGGAGCGCATACTGGATAAAAGAATTGGTAAGAAGACCAGGAGAAAATAATACTTTGAGTATTTGGTCAAGTGGAAAGGCCATCCAGTTGAAAAATCCAGTTGGGAGAACGAAGAAGAGATACAAAGGCATGGACAAACCGTGCACGAGCTCATGGACAGGAGCCCATGAAAATTTTCAAGCAAGGGAGTATGATGCAGGAGCATCGCCAACATCAAGCGAGACAGCGCAAAAACATAGGACAACTAGGCGACTGCTAGCGCAAATTTTGAAATTCCCTTGAAGTTGATGCACCAACCTTAAATTTGAAAATCAAATGAAGGCGCACTTGTATAATGTAAATAGACCTTGAGCTATTCTCTCTCGTCCTTAGTAGATGGAGGCATTTATGGTAGTTAATATAAATAGGTAGAATTGAATGTGTAGATTTGACAGTTTTAGAGCGCAAGAGGGAAACGGGATATAAACACCCTCATTGTGTATTGTAACATTATTGAAGCAGGAAGAAGAGCATAGAAGAGAAACAGAGAGTTGTGTAAGAACACCCATGTACAGATATTTGGATTAATAGAAAGAGGTTGATTCAAGTTCATGGTTTTGTGTCTATTCTCTGTGTATTCATATTGAGTGATATGCTCATGAATGTTTGCTTCTTGTTATACATTTGATTTATATGCTGTGTATATGATTTCATGTTTGAGTTTGAAGTCTGAGAGGAAGTAGGAATGAGTTTCAATTGTTTCTCTATCTGAACAAGGATTCCTGCAAGGAATGCAATCGAAGTGTCCGCAAGGAGTGCGCTGACAAGGGGTTCAGATAGGGTAACTTTTGTTCACGTTCATTTAGAAGTGTAGGCAGGCATAGGAGCCATGCAAGGAGTGCGCAGGCCAAGTGAAGTCTTAGAATTGTGAATCTGAGGAAAACATTGGAAGACTGCTGCTGCAGGAGTGCACAGAGTCGAAGGAAATTCAAGCAATTGAAGGTGTTTGAAAGTTTTCTGCAAGGAGTGCGTGCAAAGGGTTTTCTGAGGACTTGAAAGTAGTGGAAAATCTCAGGAAGGATAAGGCCTTCGAAACTGTTGGAGGACACAGAGGAATTGTGACTGGAAGCATTGAGCGAGTGCCACAAGTCTGTGTCGTGGAGTGTTTAAACAGGCATTGCAATTTTGCGCCATAGGTGGACAAGTTTTCGCGGAGGAATACTTGGTTCATTTCGTGGAAATCGCCAAGGAAGAACGGATGGTCGGAATTCCTTGAGGAGAATTTTCGAAGTCCCGTGAGTCATTAGATCTCACAGAGAAGAAGGGGAGATACTGCAGGTATTCCCGAGAGGTTAAAAGCTCAGGCGGGGCAGGACCATTGATCTGAGCCATGAAGGCCGTAAGATCTACACGTGGAATCCCATATCGGAGTTTCGTGGGTGTAAATCCCATGGACATTGCAACGGGAATCTTGAAATCGTGAAACGCGATATCTCGATGACCAAGAGAACAGTGTGGGGCCATAGGAGTCGGCGAGGGGACAGGTGGCGCATTATTTCGGGGTTTTGGGGCGAGAAGTCCCGAAACATTTGCATCAAATTCACGATACTGCGAAGTCCGAAATCCCGGCAGATGTGACGAGACGTTGAATAGTCAAACTCGCGAGCATGTATCGGAGTTCATCTAATCGGGATTCGGGAGTCAGGAAAGCAAGTTCCTTGACATCGCGAGCACCGAATTCATGATAGATAAAGTCCCGAAAGGAAAAGGAAAGGTCAATGTTGACTTGTATCGGGTTTCGGGGATTCGTGAAACCAACGCTCGACCACTAGACTCACAAAGTAGCGAAGTCCGATCTCTCGAGTGGAAATAGGAGATCGCGTGAGAGTTGTTGTGGGTGCAGATTTCCCAATAGGGAAATAGAAGAACTGTTTGGAGTTCTTTGGGCCATGTGAAAGGAAAGATCCTGTGCTGACGTGGACCTTCCGACCTGTGGATTTTGTAGGGAGTGTGCGTCGGCATCACTTTGCGCCATCTAATAAGCGAGTACCTTTGTGGCTTGATTGTTTAAAACTTTGATTTATCTATGCGTTTTTAATTGCTTGAAATTGTGTACATCTCTTGATTTTTATTGATAAACTCTAGATTGTGGATAGATATTGAGGAGTGATGTCGACATGAGATTATCCAAATATTCCTCGCAAATGCTCTAGGAATTCTCAAGAAGGAAGAACATGAACTCCTTCTTCAACTGAGACTCCGAGTGAGCACCAACAATCTCATTAGAGGATATTTTCAAACGAGTTTTTAAATAGATCAACTGCAGAACCTGCTCAAACCAATGTTATGGATGCAGCCTTCTTAGATAGGTTGCGCATCAACACTCCTACACTTGAGAATGTGGGGAATAGCTCTAGACAAGAGAATATTTCTGGTAAGTTTCTTAAATTTTATTTATTTTTGTTGAATTTTGTTGTATTTAAATTTATGTGAGGTTAAATCTTGAAGTTACTTTCAAATGTGTGTGTAGAAAATCAATTTAGAGCAAGGGGCGACAATGTGAGTGACTGTCACGAAGTTTCAAATGTCGGTGCAGAGGGTGAAAGTGGATTTAGGAGGCCACGTTATGAAGAAAAAGATGATTGCACACCAACATCCACTTATCCTTCAGAAGTTGGCGATGAACTTCCCTGGGAAGGGAATACTGAAGCAATGACACTTAGTGTTAAAAAGAGGTTGGAGAATAATTTGGCGGTCTTGGAACTTCCTCAAGAGAGAAAACAAAGTTTGCAAATTGTTTTGCATTCACTGGAAAACTTTATGGATGCATATCATAAGATGGGTCCAACCACTGACAGTTTTGTCGATCTAATGAGGTGGTGAAAGTCAGAGGTGATGGATCCTGATAAATGGGAGATAGTAAACAACAAAGTTTCAAAAGAAGACGCCATCTCCATGTTCAATTTCAAAGAGGGCCCAAAGTGGAAAATATTGAAGGTGCAATATTTTAAGCACCTTGACTTTGCCGGACATCTGTATAACAGATTTTTGGTGGCATATGGAAAATTTTCATGGAACGATGAGGTTCCACACTATTTTGCAAGACACTTTTTTGCAAAGTTTTTCTTGCACATGCAGCCGGATTATACTAGTCTACCATCCAAATATTATGGGACTGGTAAAGGACGTACATATGATCGCAAAGGGGCATATCGAAGTGAGGCATTGACGAGGCCTCCACAACCTTTAGTACCTCGCCCAACAAGGGAATTTGCATCACTTTTAAAGTTCCAGGCTACATCAGAAGTTGGCAAAGAGACCAGAACTGTAATCGGGGAAAAATTGGAAGCTATGTTTTATGGTGTTGATGTTGGCATGAAGCATCAGTGAGCAGAAGCCAATTTCCGGGCCACATTTGTTGATAAAACAGATGCATACTTAGATGCAGTGTCAGCAGAAGAAGTTTTGGATTATGAAAATTTTTGTCGGGATGGTTGGAAGAAGGTCATTCAGAATGATAACCCGAATCGTAGATTGGTATGTGATCTATTTAGGAAAATTTTGATGCATTTTATGATAGTTTACTTCGATTTCTAGATTTAGATATCCTTGTCTCTATAGAAATAATTGAGTTCTTCTTGTCATTAATTGCAGTTTGGAGATATGTTAAATGAATCTCCAGTCGGTAGGGGACTTGATTCGACAAGTTTGAATTTTGATGGATTGAATCGGGTATGGTTTTTCTAATAGTTATTCAATTTCTACCATTTTGAATAAGAGATCAACAACATTTATAATTTTGTATAATTGTGAACACATTGAATCCTAGATTTATTTCTCAGTTGTGTTGTTCACAGCTCTCTATTCCATCTACTGGTACTTGGGCTGGCTTGTCTCAATTCTCATTGG
This sequence comes from Picea mariana, assembly GCA_032191745.1. Taxonomy (NCBI): domain Eukaryota; kingdom Viridiplantae; phylum Streptophyta; class Pinopsida; order Pinales; family Pinaceae; genus Picea; species Picea mariana. The sequence continues at coordinate 556,932 of JASDQU010101991.1, forward strand.
GAGAGTTTAAAGAGGGTGGGAGTTCATAGGTATCATTTAATGTCTTAAAATCATTTAGATTTAATGTGTTATATAATCATTTGAATATAATTTTTTTAATTTTCAAATTTGAAATGTGTTATATATGTTAATGTGGAGAAGAGAGTACCTGGGAGTGTACTTGGAAGAGAGATTGGGATTGAGAAAGAACTCAGATTAGGAAAGGATGTGTCCATTCAGGATGATTCATAAATGTATGTTCTTGACTTTTATCAAATTTTTGTTTTCTCAAATTTATAGTTTAGTCTTTCCTCAATTATTTTGAATTATATAGAACCCCTAAATAAGTTTTTCGTTGTCTTAAATGGTGTACATTCAAACTTATTTAAGGTTAGATCATGATGAAGACCTAATTTTGAACTTGAATATGTTTGAATATTTGAGAATAGATTCTATCCCACATCATAAAAGAGAAAGTTTTTAAATTTTCCTCGATTGCAGTCCTTGTTTTCTTGTCCAAGAATGGCGTAGTATTATATGAGAACATCTATTCCATCGAATAAAAAGAAGATAAGTATTTTTCGAAAGAATGGTTTTTAAAATGGAGATTTGTGAACTTTTTTAGATAATAAGTAGTTTTTTGGAAGAATTGCTTAATATGGAGATTTATGAGTCCTTTAGTTTGAAAGGGCATCATGAAATTTGATTATATGACCATTGCAGAAGAATAAGAGAAGTATTTAACTGCTGAGGAGATTAGTATTTTATTGTTGTGTAAATATGATCAAATAACAACACCTGGGATGAGAATTACATCTAAGGATTTGAGACTTTATCCACAAGGAGAATTTCGTGAAGGATTTTGGACTTTATCCACAAGGAGATAAGTATTTCTTTAAAAGAACAACTTAATACATGAAGATTTGTGAATTATCTTCATACACAGTTCTATATTTATTTTCAGATTATTATCTAACTCTAACACACAATTTGTTTTACCAAGAACACAATAACATCACTTAGAATGAGAATTTCACATCAAGGATTTGGGACCTTATCCACAAGAAGAATTTCACCTCCAGGATTTGAGACCTTATCCACAAGAAGAATTTCACCTCCAGGATTTGAGACCTTATCCACAAGGATTTGAGACTTTATCCATAAGGGGATAAGTATTTCATTGGAAGAATGACTTAATACGGAGATTTGTGAACTTTCTTCATACACAGTTCTATATTTATTTTCAGATTATTATATAACTCTAATTCAATTTTTTTTACCAATAACATAATTTTTCTTTTTAAATTTTTTTAAGATTTTAGATAAGATTTACAATTTTTTTAAATCATGTACTCTTAATTGGAGAGTAACTAGATCTTAAATCTGTTTAACTATAGTTGATTATGTTATTATTACTTATTGTTTATTTAATATTTAGTTATGTAGTATGTATGCTAATATGTGTTATTTGTTTTTTTATTATGTTTTTTATTTTTACAGATGTCTAAATTATATTTGGTGGAAAATACGTTTACAATATATTTTGTGGGAAAGAATATGTTGAAGGATGACAATTAACTCTTTTGGTATGTATGTCAATTTTATTTTAATTACAATTTTTGAATTCTGTATTATTTCGCATGTTTGAATTGTAAATTTTTAATTTTTGAAATCTGTTTTTTTGCAGGTTTGAATTTCATGTATGAAGTGATCTATCTTAAAGCGTTGGCTTAGAGTCCGAAATTTTGGAGTTAAATTTCTTTAGTTTTGTTATCATCCTAAAATGGATGTGGAACTTATGTATTTTACATTCAGACTTTGATTATATATATATATATATATATATATATATATATATATATATATATATATCATAATTTTTGGAATTTAAAATAGCAATTTTTGTCTCATAATATAATATATATATTTCATAATTTTGGAATTCAAAATAACAATTTTTTTCTCATATTCAATTTCTCATAATTGATGGTAAAAAAGTAGCAAAGTTAACTTGTTATGAACTAATGTTTTGTTATGAACTAATGTTTTTCCATGTATTAATTTAAATGTTTCATTTTATGTTTACTATGTACTTTCGAAAATATGAAAAATACATGATTCTATTGTCAAATAATATTTTGTATATTCTCTTTTTTACAATGCATTTTAAATTAAGCATCAAAGTCTTAAATACTTTTCTACTATGTATTAATTTAAATGTTTGATTTTGTGTTCACTGTGTATTGTCAAAAATATGATTATATTGTCAAAAGTTAGCTAGTAATGAAATAATGTTTTGTGTATTCTCTTTTTTACAATGCATTTTAAATTAAGCATCAAGCTCTTAAATACTTTTCTGCTATGTATTAATTTAAATGTTTTATTTTATATTTACTATGTACTATCAAAAAATGATTCTATTGTCAAAAAGTGACAAAGTTAACTCATAATAAAATGTTCAAAATGATGTGACAAATTGACAAAAGTGACAAAGTTACCGATAAAATAAGATGCTAAAAATAAATCTTTAAAATGGAAGAGATGATCAACTCTTCTTTAATTTTATCATGTAATCATTAAAAAAATGTTAAAGTTATAAGAGATATTCATCTAAAGGTTCATATACCCTTGAACCTAATGCAATATTATTAAAATAAAATAGAAAAAAAATATTATTGAAAAAAATAAGGATCAATCGAAATGGTGTTTAACAATTTTTCATTATTTATATCACTATATACCACTATCTTATTACTTCAAGTCAATATACTTGGAATAGAATTCACCAAATAGTTTGAGTGTTATACTTATCGAACATTAATAATTGGCTTTACTACATGATATTAAATTTCTGTATAAACTTTTATTTTATTCTACATAAAATTAAATTTTTGTATAAATTAATATGGAAAATATAAAATTCATTTTTTTTTTTATAAAGTATTATTGTAAATATAAAATTTGTGTTTTGACTTTGGAAGTCAAGGTGAAAACTAAAGAAGAAGGTTATATATCTCCATACACCTTGAAAATCAAATGGTTAAAGGAGAATCTCTTCTCCTATAAACAACAGAATCTCCTACACAAATATCACGACCTTAAAAATAAATTATCATATAAAATAATAACAATCAAATGGTTATGGGAGAATCTCTTATCCTATAAAAAACAGAATCTCCTACACAAATATCATTACCTTAAAAATAAATTATTATCATATAAAATAATTGTGACACTTAAAATATTTATAAAGCATTGCATCTATATTAAAAATTTTGTTAAATTAAATATAAATTAGCATTGTGAATAATTAAATATAAAATAATTGTGAAACATAAAAAGTTTATATCAAGAAACAATTCAATTAAAAAAAATACTTTAAAAATTATTATTTTTTAATTAGATGTAGAGGTTAAATTTGATATTGAATCCTTCGTATATATTACAGGAGGTTACATTAATGGTTCTATCAATGTAAGTGGGTATCATAAAGATGTTATGTTAATGCACATACTTGAGAAAGGGTTAGTTCCATTTAGAAGTTAGAAGCGGGTATCTTGGTGATCCATCACTAGAATTTGCTAGAATCTCGCAAATCCAACCATGCGTAAGATGTGAAGGAACTTCTCTTTAAATAGAGAGTTTCTAGATCATCCTTTTACAATAAAAAATAATATTTCTTGTGTTCTAGAAGGTATTAAAAATGTATAACTCCTCGATGTAATCAATTGGCTTTGATAAGTGAACTTCATGATACTCCGTGGGTATGAACCTTATGAAGTACAAAGAGATTTAATGTTACCTCAAAAAAGAATGACGCCCAATCCATTTGAATAGTCAATGGAATAGAATGAGCCACGAAGAAGAGTCACTCAATGGGTGCGGCTCCATTCCTAGCATGTGAGTTTATATGGTTGCTTGTATTACCACTTGAGGACCCATGACATTGTATCGTTTAGCATGTAGCAAGGTGGCTCTAAAGTAAATCGAACCCATTGAACATGTGAAAAGGTGGACATGAAGTCTTACGATTTCATGTGAGAGGGACCCCTTTGCAATTAACATGACTTGATCACCGTACATATAATAGTATATGCTTTCTCAATATGTGTGCCCCTTTATGAACATGGGGAAAATCAAAGAGTATGGTTGGAAATTATGGGTTTGAAGGGGACGGCTCCATAAGACATATATGGGAATGGGTTCAAACATTATAAAGCAAGCAAACCCCATCGAATGAACTTCATTAAAATATATTTTATTTTTCTTAACATGTGAGCCATTTCCAATCACAAGATGGAATGAGAATTTGATATCATAAAGTTTACCTAATACTATGCTTTCTTTAAAAAAGATTAGTCTCATCCAAATGTTAGAAGGGGGCATGCTTAGAAGGATATATGATGATGGTTCTATTAGTCGGATCAGGTTCTTAAAGATGTCTCGTAAATATGCCTAGTAGTGAGCATGCCTAAGTTAGGATTAGTTTCATCCCTTGCGCCTAAGGATACCTCATTTCTTGACTTGAAAAAATAACTTGTATTATATACAATGCATGTCCCTAAAATATTAAGCTCTCCTCTATCCTATATTAAAGTTAGGGTGCACCCCAAGCGATTCTTGGTTCTTTCACTCTTATAAAAATTTAGGTTATAACATACTTGGGGATAAATTTCCAAGTGGTTCCCTCATTCATATCCTAATTAGAGTGTAATTCCCTAAGAACATACTTTTGGGTATTAATGGGGGTGTCATAATTTGTAAGTACTTCTCTTACTCTTATTCAAATAGGGTGCACCACAAGTGGTTCCCTTGTTATTATATTAATTCTTGTTTAAATCCCAAGAACATAATTTTAGCACTAACTAAGATGCAAATTCATTAAGTTGTTGTCTCACTCCAATATATGTAAATTAAGATGTGCCCCAAGTATGTCTTTTACTTCTATACTAATTAGGGTGAAATTCTCCAATGACATACTTTTGGGTATCGATAGGGGTATAAGTTACCAAATGGTTCTTTCACTTCCATACAAATTAGTAGTTCCCTAAATCCTATACTGATTAGGTTGTAAGTATTAACAATATACTTTTAGGTACTAATTGGGGTGCAGTTCCCAAGTGAGTTTTTTATACATAGTACCATTTTTCTAAATATCATAATTGGAAATATGTTTGAAGATAGTCAAAACAAGTTATCAAAATATGGAATGTACTTTCAATGAAAAATTAAAAATTATGGAATGTACACATGTGCCAAGTTTGTTTAAAAACAACGTAATTGTATTCCATCTTCAATTATTTGTTCATGATCGACTTTGGACATTTTCCATTTTCTAACTTTTTTTGTTTTTTTTATTGAACTTCTATTAACTTTATGTGCATTGCACATACCAAATGACTATATTGACAACTTGTGACATCTGACAGGTAGTCTTGAAAGTGAACATGAGTATCGGTTTGATGGGTTTCTTGAAAAAAATATCCTTTCAATACAATGGATCATCTTTCATTTATAAAATCGTTATCATCAAAATCTTCTAATAGCTTCATCTTTTGTTCCGTGCATCACATCAAATAATATTTCATGTTTTTAGTGTTGTCTACAGGTGCAACCATGACAAAAACATCTCTTGCAAATAATTGGATATATTGGACAACAAATAATTAGTGTTAGATTATCACATAAGTACATCTACAAGTTGTTTGAAAAAATTTAAACATAAAAATTTTACCTTCTCTTACAAGATCAAAAAATCTATCGCCGTCAACTGACACTATAGTTTCATTTGATTCCATCTCCTCTGAGCTTGCAAGTGGCATTTTCCCTTTTACATTAAGTTCAATATGTCTCCAAGCTTTAACATATCCTGCATTTTCATTCTCGCAGATATCTATGGATTCTGTGTCCTCTATGCAAACTGAACAACAACAAGAGTCATTTCGTCTATCAAATGCAAACCCATTTGGAAAACGTTTTGTTTTAAATGAATGTATTTTTCTTGTCCCAGGTATTGTACTGACATCATATGGGATTCATCTATCTACATCTTCGATTCCAACATACCAAAAATACTTGCACAAGAAAAGAACTTGTTAACTTGAAATCTCTCAAGAAAATGATTGAAGATTGAATATAAATTTGAACACGTTCAAATTTATATATCCTGTGTACATACATGTAACATTTATATATGGACACACCTGCGCACATCCATTGACGGATTATATTCATGGCTTAGCGCCATGTTGCACCATTAAACAACTTGTTCAACAAATTCAAATCGATCGGCATGAGGGTTCAGCTGATACCTTCGAAGTGCTCGTTTTATACATGCCCATGCATCGTCGTGCTCTCATTTTCCATGACCAGTCTCAAAAAAATTCCAACAATGTGTAATGTTTAATTTTTTATGAAGACGGCATAACCAATAGAATGATCGTGCAGATTTGAACTGACGCGTACACCCATCAGACCATATCCAATGTCGATCGAATCTGATTTCACGTTCTTTCAATGAATCATAAAATTTATCAAAATAATGTTGTACATAATGTGTGTCGTGTGCTCGATCATCACTTATATAAAAGTGATATTCTTTAATAACATGTCGATTGTCGTTGGTGCTTTCTATGTTTGGAAGACTCCATTGAGCATGTCTATATAGAACGTGGACAAATATTGTGACTTGATCAGAATGATAATATTCGCTCTGTATTTCTTTTTGTGCAGCGAATGTGTAATTCTTTGCAAAATCAACTACAGACAAAATTTTCCCTGGTGGAAACACTTCACGAAATTGTTTGAGTTTTAGATCTTGCCATCGAGCTCTATGTGAATGCTTGGTGTATTTATATATTTCTTCCTTAAAATTCTTCAAAAATTCTGTCACGCTGATTTTATCTACCTTCAAATCAATCCTTTTGGAAATAACATTTGAAGAATGTGGAGTTGTGCTTCTCATATATTCATATATCTTCCAATTGACTCTTATATTAGAAAATGATTGATCGTTCATATCAATATGATACTTTGAATGAAACAAACTTAGATTTCCACAACAATCACATTTCTTTCCACCAACACATTTTTTTTTATAAAATAAATCATCATCTTCTCTTTCACATAGAATTTCAGATATAAAAACACGGAATGTGGAAGGAGGAGGTGAACCTGACCATAAAGTTGTACCAAAATCCAAAAAAGTGTCATAATACAACTCAAACTCCACATAATAACGACAACAACACGTGTCACGGACAGTGATGGGTCTAACAAACCATGGTTTTTATTGCACAAATGTATTGATGGAAATTTTAACGTCTTTGTGCTTTTCTTTGAACTTATTAAACAACTCTATTTGTGTCATTGGAAATATATGTTTTGGATGTTCTTCATATTGATTTTGTGTTATTCTTCGTCGCAACACATCTCTTGTATGTGGTGAAACACGAGATTCTTCCAACCAACAATTACGGGCCAATTCTTTAACATTTTTTGCAAGTTTATCTTTGTAGGGTTGTCTAAAAATCACTGTCCAACAAACCAATTAATCATTTACATCTATTTGGAAAAGAAATTTTCTATGTTTGTGCAATGTTTTTCTTGACGTTCCCATTGTTTTTTCCACGTGTCATGTCAAACGATCTTTTATATTGCTAGATGAAACAGTTGTTGTTTGTATCTCTCTACGTGCAACACATACATTTTCTTTTCGAGATTTTCCAAAAGATTTTAATACACTAGTTATATTGTTAAAGACATTATGTATCACCTTTGTATCCTTTGTCGACTTTTGAATACCCAATAATGATGTAGCTTCTTTTAACTTTCTTGACTTCATTAGACAAAGTAAAAGTTGAGCGTGTACTGTTACTGATTCATCTTTGAAAAAAATATTATACATATTATTAGTTCAATATCTTATATAATGTTTAGCTTTTTTCTTCCCATATTTGTCAGTATCAACATTTTCTAATATTTCATCATCAATGTTGATAGATTCTCTTGCATATTTCAATTTAAAGTTTATATTAAAAAACATAACCCAAACATAAATTCACTAAATTATATATACTTGAGTGTTCATTTTGTATTATCTAAATTTATGTACATACCTATAGGTGATTCGTCTTCTGCTTCAATTTTGGTTTCAACGTCTTCTTCGACATTATGAGACAAATCTATTTATGTTTTTTGAAAAACATCAAATTGTAATTACAATCAATTATATTAAATTTACAATATTTTAAATTTGAATTCTATACTTTGAATTATGTACTTTCTGAATACAGTCTCAATGTGTTCCGTGTGCTCGGTCATCATATGTGCATGCATACCTGGTTGAACTTCTTCTTGTCGAGAATCTCTGTTGACATTATTATCGTTTATTTCTTCAATATTTGCATGTTCTTGTTTCTTTCTCCGATAAAGCCCTTTTCTTTGTTTGATTCGACGAGTATCAACTCGAGTGCAATCATATTTTCTCTTGCACAAATTTTTGTTTCCCATATCTTTTATAGTTATCTGTAAAATATGTGTTCAACAAAGACTTCACCTTGAAAAAAAGCTCAACATTTATCTTTCAACATATAAATTGTTATTCCAATAAAAACTTGAACAAACATCAATTACCTTATTCAACAAAAACCAAAAAGATGATTCGAAACTTTGTTTAAGTGCTCTAGAAAACCATCATGTATCGATATCAATCCTTCCATTAAGCCTATGGAATAGAGGGAAAAAATAAATAAAGAAAAGACTACAGCTGGAATCAGTGATAGAAATGCTTTGAAATCCCTATCCCCGAGTTTATATTTGTCTGTCCATTTGATGAATTGTGTTAAATGTGTTCAACCGAAAGCCTATTTATACAATTTGGCATGAAATGAAACGATACGACCTATCTTTTCATTTTTCTGACCGACGGAATTCACTCAACATCCTTTCGGCCGAAAACCTTGGAAACCATTCAGTTTTGACGGTTTCCGTTGTATTTAATCCTTTCGGCCGAACTATTATTTTTTCGACCGAAAGATTATTTCGGCCGAAAACATGAAAATGGGACTAAAAACAAAAACTAGAGAATTGCCCCAAGCTTACCTGAACTTCGGAGGTTGCAAACTCCTGCAAATACTGAGAATTTGGTTTTGAAAATGACATCAACATTTCCAAAATTGAATCTACTTTCAATTCCTATAATTTGTTTTCATTTTCTTTATTTTTATCTAATTTTATTTAATTTTTTTAAAAAATCACTACATTATATTTTCAGTAGACATTATGATTCGGTGAAATGAAATATTAGTATCTAAAAAAATATATTCATAATCCTTAAACTGTTCTTTTCAAAAGGGTGTATTTAGATTATAGTTTTAAGTAAAAAATAATATAGATACAAAGTGTAGAAAAACATGTGTTTAAAATCTGCAACATTTTCAGCTTGGTCAACTTCAAAAAATTCTAGAAATTATAATATTCATCCGTTAGATTCAAAATTATAATCATAATAAAATAGAGTCTCTGTAGATTGTTGCAGTATATTTCATTTCTTAGAAACATAAGTTTAATAATAGAAACAATGTTGTAGAAATAAGTAACTCATTATCATTCCTTTCATGTTTAAGGAACATATTGTTAAACAATTGTCAAATTGACATATCAAATCGTAATAATAAAAAAATTGAAAAGTAGTCATTAGAAAGATAACACAATTCTTCACAAGTTTTGTTTTTACTGTAAAGTGAAATTCTGAATAAAAAAAATACTTTTGTATGCCGAAAGTTGAAGAACTTGTGAAAATACAGTTTTTTTTCTCATAAAACAAGAAAAAGTGTAACCCATCTTCATGATTTCACCCAGACCTCCAACACATTGTCATCATTTTCAATAGATATGCTCCCCAATGGATCTTTCCATGCATGGAAGATCTAGTGGCGAGTGATGTATATTGTATTAAGAAATAAAATAAAAAAATTCACATGGTAGGATACATGGCATATGTCAAAATACTGCCAAACTTGACTGACGATGATATCAGTAGATGCCAAGCTTTAATATATTAATATAAATTACTAAATTAGTACTAATGTCGGGGCGATAGAATTGCTTAAGGGGTTAATCCATTTGAGCCAGTAGTCGGGTTGTTGATTGCACTTGTAGGAGTCGACAAAGAGCCAAAAGGGGTGATGGAATGGAAGACAAGGGTGAAACGACTTGTGGGCCTGATGTAATAGGAGACCCTAATGAAATCAACATAGAGCAGATGGAAGGGAAAATTTTATGGGCTATATATTGGCCATAAGCTGATTTTCCATTCTTTTTCCAAAAAAAAGATTCGCCATTTCCATTTTTTCTAAAAGAGATTCGCCCAAATTCTATAGAATAAAATTATTTTACCTTAAAATAGCCTAAATTTTATAGAATATATATAAAATCCTTAAAATTTTAAATATTTTTATAAAAATACCGCCAAACATTTTATAGTTTGCATATCAAGGACTAGTAAGATTTGCCAAGGTTTCTACATTCTGAGATAAATTTCCATTYTTAAAATTATCCCTTGAGGATGGAGTAATGGATGATGTACACACTTGTCAGTTGTTTCAAGCCATGCCTACCTCACACATGAGGTTATTGAAGAAGCACCACCCCCTGCACAWTTAGACTTCAAATTAATCAACCAATGATAAAATAGATAAATCGATTTTAAAATGGTAAGAAAATAAAAAATTCAATAGATACTTATGTCAAATTTTGGAGTATTGTGAATTCTTTTGGTCAAATACCAACCTTAATATGAAGTTAATGAAAACTCGTTTCTATATACCATGCCTCTCGGTAGGTATAATAAGAGAGATGGTATTTACCTATTGTGTAATTTATTCAACACACTGCCTAAATCCCATGGCATAAATATCATGCAACATGGAGCAATTTAGTTAATTTCCATGCTAGTTTTAATATGCAACTGTTGTTATCATATCTCATTTTATCATGGAATAAACATTTGAAATCCACATGTATGTATTTTTTTTCACAACACGTATTTAGTATATGTCTACACTCCTATCAACATACACATGTCTGCTAGATGTGATGTGCTTAATAGTGAAAGGGAAACAATTTTTAAATGAGAGTGGCATGTTTCTTCCATCGAAAGATCCACGAGATGCATGTTCCTTGGTGTTTCAAATGTTATGTTTCCATTAAACACAACCCAATTGTGTGTGTGTGTGTTCTTATAAATTTTGAGCCACCCATTTTATGGCTTTTAGAGTAGGTTTATCTAACATTCAAACTTTAATAGATAGATGAGATTATTGGAAAATTTACATAATGTCACTACTTAGGAGCTAGGAGTGCCACCCCTAGTGAGCAAATTGACTTCCCCCAAACAATGTACCATGTTGTTGTTAGACCATTTACCCACAAGGATCATAAACACACAACATAAAATCAGAGATAAAACATACACAGACAACATGATTTACATGGTAAAGGGAAACATCCACGGGACAATGGAAGCATCATTCTATTAGAAGAAAGAACCAGGAGATTACAACAGCCATAGGCAATCGACAGCTCGAGAGAGGGCTTGAAGCCCCTTCTCCTCAAATGCCTCTAAGGAATTCATATTTATACAATGTCTCCTTCAGTTATACAAAACTGAAAACATTAAATGTTGCCCCTATCTTATCTAAGTGGTTTCAACAAGAGGCAATAAATCTGCCTCAGAACTTGGTTAGCCAAAACCGCCTTATCTAAATATTTGTCACATTCCTAACAATCTCCACCTTGACAACAATTTACCTAGTGTCATGCCATTTTTCATTCATCACCTTCTTCCAAGCTAAAGATAGGTGATACTAGTGCTTCCAAAACAAAGCACCCATTTCAGTGCTCCACCTGGATTTGTCATGTGACCACTGACAACACCAACTGTACGTGAAATATCTCATCATTTCATCGCAATCATCAATAATTCTACTAGCACACTACACATGCGACATATAACCCTTTTCTTCTTCATCACTTGGACACAAACCTAAAGAAAGCTTATAATGGAAATCCAAAAAAGATTTTACCACTTTCACATCATTCATACCAAATTTCGGCTTGATTATTGTTACCATGTACTCAAGTTGTGATAACCCAAAACTTACCATCAATCTCGTCTCTGTGAATTTCTATGCTCAAGATTTTTTTCTTCTCCCAAGTCCTTCATCTCGAACGTCCAAGTCAACTGAGCCAACCTGTCGATCTTAACCATGCTACTGCTTGCTACAAGCATATCATCAACAATCTAAACACTAGGATAGTGAGTACCATAAACACAATTGTTACATTCACTTCTTGTAAAACTTGGCTCACCATGAAGGATTCAACATCTTGTACAAACTTTCCTCCTCGAGTTCCAAGCCATACAATAATTACTTGAGCTTGTAAAACAATTCTTCTATTGTGATCCTGAACACTTTCAGTGCTCCACCTCGAATGTTGCATTGAAAGACCTTAGCCCAATCCGGCCAAGACTGTCAAATGAGCCATCATTGCTCATCTCCGGGCACCTTATAATGGAGTCTTCAATGCTCCACCTTGACATGAACATTCACTTAACCAAATTCGGCCAAGTCATTCAAGTAAGCATTCGTTGCTTACCTCTAGGCCCATTTACAATGGAGTTTCACCAAGCCTTTAAATAGGATAAATTACATGTAATCCCATGAGACAAATACCCCCCTATCACCTAGGCCTACGTCTAGACTTTACCAGTAATTAATCAGGGGTACGCGTGCCTTTCTAAGTCTTATAGACATATGCCCATTTACATATAATTGCTTACAACTCCAAAATAAATAAAAATAATTCACTGTCACAGTGACTTTAATCCAATGCCATTTCCCTGCACCTCTTGCTTTATCATGCCATTATTGATACTTACAAAAGCTATAAACACTCCAATATTCAGCACATGGAAATTACCACTCCAATTTACTTGAAGTTGAAATCAACCATAAATCACATAAGCATACTTATGTGAACTTACCCAATGAAAATCGATCCTTTAGATCGATGTCTGTCACCGCTCGCATCACCCTTTCAATTTGTGTTGTGTTGCGTGCATGTACTAACCGTGCAATAAACACCATCTGACAAAAATTTAACAAATTTGAGGCAACTTGAAGTTCATCGCTGCCAACAATACATGCAATAATAGGAAAGATACAAGCTAGCTGTTGCAATAGGAAGCAAGTATCAGCAACAGAGTTTCCAAAGCCTTCACGGCTTTCCAACGTCCAAGCTTTCAACCAGGCAACAAAGAAAACAATATTATTTCACCATTTTTTAACAAAACACTTCAATCTCGTGGTCAATCTCCTCGCCGTATTCCACGTCACACCGCTAGAGGCCAAACTGCCATAGGTGCACCTAGTCTATGCCGTCGCAGATGGCGTTGTAGAGGTCGAGTGCCTTTACACTCCGCTCAAAAAAGTTTGCCGCGATTTTCTCCTCTGCCTTTTGTCCACACAGGCGACTCTACTCTACGGTTTCCCTGGTACCATTTGGAATTATTGCATGGGGCTGTATACAGTTATTCCTGCGCATAACAATGGTGCTGCTGCATCAAACGACAGGTTCTCTGGGATCTTCACTACGAACCTTTGATCACAAACCATAAAAGTAGAGTAACCTCCAAAAGGTGGGATAACCATCCACATAAATGTCGTTATACGTCCAGACAACCTTCTCACAGTATTGTTCTTGATCTTTGCTACAAGAATCACACTGTTGGCAACTCCAAACCATGCAGCCTATGCCCACGCGATCTCCAAGAGCGAAATTCTTCACTTTTGATCCCACTTAAAGCACAGTCCCTATGACTTCGTGGCCTCGAACCATTGGGTATTGTGAATTTTTCATTCGTTCCGAATTTGGTGCAAATCAGAGTGACAGACTCCACAGTATGCGACCTTGAAAGTTACTTCATGGGATCCAGTTTTCCTGCGAGTGAAGTTGAAGGGCGAGAGAATGTCGGATTCGTCCTTAGTAGCCCATACGTAGTCGATTGGAATGTTCTCTATCATGCAAGAGATGCCATGCTTTCCACAAAAGTCTAACATCTCCTGAGTTTCCTTCACTCCTCCAATTGTACTGCCCCCTACAAATTGTCTACCTGATGCGAGGGTCGTAGGAGGGAGAGAAAGAGGATTTTTCAGGCATGCCAACCAAAAACCAATTTCCCATTCACCTTCAATAAACCGAGAAGAGGCAGCAAGGGATGGTCTTATTTAAGAGGCAGCAAGGGATGGTCAGCAGAGACTGTGTCAATTATGTAATCCAGGATTTGGCTGCATCTTGCTTCTGTTTCTGATCTTTGTTGATCAGGAAGTGATCTGCCCCCAAATCCTCTCTGGCTTCCTTTTCCTTCTTAGGCGATGTACTGATCACCGTTACTCTCAGTCCAAAAGCTTTTCCAAATTTGATAGCCTTGTGTCCAAAACCACCAATCCCCACCATGCCAAGGCTTCTTCCAGGATCTGTCATTTCTTTACACGTCCACTGCGTCCTTTCCTCACGCACAAGCAACCCAGATCGTATGTCTGGGGCCTGTGTCTTCCCTTATGCCTCTCACCTTCGCTTATCTCTCAAGGTCTCTAATCTGATACCAGTTGTTAGACCATTTACCCACAGAGATCATAAACACACAGCATAAAATCAGAGATAAAACATACACAGACAACATGATTTATGTGGTAAAACTCTCCTTTTCCTCCTGAAGAAACATTCACAGGACAATGGCAACATCATTCTATTAGAAGAAAGAACCAGGAAATTACAAAAACCATAAACAACCGACAGCAGCTCGAGAGAGGGCTTGAAGTCCCTTCTCCTCAAATGCCTTTAAGGCATTCATATTTATACAATGTCTCTTTCAGTTATACAAAACTAAAAACATTAAATGTTTCCCCTATCTTAGCTGAGTTGTGGTTTCAATAAAAAAAAATAAATCTTCCTCAAAACTTGGTCAGCCAAAACCGCCTTATCTAAATAATTATCACATTCTTAATAGTTGCTAGTGGATACACTGCTCTAAATAGTTATCACATTCTTAATAGTTGCTAGTGGATACACTGCTCTAGTTAGCGCTTCAGGCCCTATCTACCTTATTATATTTATCATATACATTTATCTAATCAATTAAACATGATGTTAATTGATTACAAGCTATACTTGAAATGCACTCAAAATATGGGAAGAGTGCTTGTTGGTGATGTTCAAGATTAGTGAAATAATTTCCTTTTGTATTTTCCACAATCGCAAGCATAAAAAGGCCCTAGAATTGTAGGAATGATGGTCATTGTTATTCTCTATTCTTCTCCACTATTTGTAATTGTAAGGATACCTTACAGTATATTAATTTTTATAATTGTATATGTTACATATATGTGGAATGAAAAATATAAAAAAAATTCGACATTGATTTTAACATCTTCAATTATTTTTCATTATTGTTAGTTAGTTGTATCGATAATGTCTAATGTTAATAATTTTATATGTAAAAAGGGAATTTAACTAAAAGTGCGGAATTCATTCCAAGTTTTTATTTTTCATTGTTTTCTTTCCTAGGAAGTCTATTGTGGGCTTATATATTATATATTAAGGACAGAGTATTCCCCAAACAACTAAATGAAGTGGGTAGCTAGGGAGGTAATGGAGTAAAAAGCACAATACCAATATTTCCTTCGAGGAAAGTATTGGAGCCAGGAAGTAAGTCAATGAAGGCCCAAGTTTCGCCACTTATTTTCTTGGCTTTGGATTGACAAAGCCAAAAAATCAATTCAAACATTGAAATAGCGTACAAGTTGTGAGTATAGTAAGGAAAAGGAAAAGTAATCGGAATCCAAGCTTGTAATATCTTTTTGCTTAAAACATTTTGTAGAAGAACACTAAGTTCACTGCTTCCCTGGTC
>JASDQU010101992.1:41164-58174 GCA_032191745.1 Picea mariana
TTATACATTAACCAGAGCGACTAGCGCTGCATCAAAACTTTACAATCGGGAGCCTTGCTCAACCATCGATACTTTACAAAATACAAAGACTGAGTCTATATACTCAGAAAATTCGCCTAACAACGACGTGCTTAGTCACCCAAGGCTTGGTGCCCTTTCAGCCGAATTCAAACAGATATCCTTCGTCAGATGCCATCTTAACTGCACATGGCTCCTGTAAGGGGAGTAGCCGAGCCATTAAGAGCCAAGTTAGCGTGTGCAGACCTCCTCTGGCTAATCGAGGACTGGGCATGGCCTCTTTGGAAAAAATGGTACACAGGACCCTCTCGAGCAGACCGCTGGCCAGGCTCTCCATATCTTGCACTTAATGCATGAAGAGATGTTTCAACCACTCTTTCTTACCTTCATTTACTTCAAGTGAAAAACAGGCTTGAGGTCGGATCAAATGGCACCCGGAGAATGCGATGAACCTTTCGGCGACTGGAATTGACATCCCTGGCCCCTTTTGCACAACTCTTTCTATTTTCCCATGTGACGCCAGGCTGTGACCCTGCGTTTATCCTCAAAGGCGCTTTCGGCGTTCGTGAATAAGAAGGGGTTGATCCTTGCTTCTTAAAATCACGATGAGTGAAACGCCGAGATGGCTTGAGTTGGCACCACACGTCCCTCTAGATCTGACGGTTCTGAACTCTCCCGACGATGCTATGGGCCTGGGTCCTGGACACTCCCGGCACCTCGCGCATCGGGAAATGACGGAGTTGCTCTTTGCACCTTAAAATCGCGATGGGCGAAATGACGAGGAACCTAATCACGTGCCAAGTGTCTCCTGTGGATGGATGGCCTAGATTGCTCCGTAATACTGCGGGCCCAACTTTGGGCACCTTCGACGCCTTCAGGGTCTGGGGTTTAGAGATATAGGACAACACAAAACCTTCACCCTTTGAAGTCATGATTGTCGAAACGCCGATGCGACTAGATCTCGTGCCACGCGTCCTTTGTATGGATGGCTACTATCCTTCCCTACATATAATATGGGCACGATGCATTTGTGCTAATCTCGGTGCAACTCCGCTCATCGCGATTTTTCGCCAACCGTTGATCTGCTCTTATGGATGAATCTGGACCGCTGACGATATAATCTCACCCACTCGCTTGCTTGGGAGCCTGAAATGAGATTTTCTGCATTGCGCTTGGGCTCTCGTCATGCGACTCGCTGACCCAAATGCTCTTGTGCCGCGGACAAGAAATGTTACTAACATTAGGCTCCATGGGGGATAGAGTCGTCCCTGTGATGCTCTAAGGACTCATTTTGCAGTTTCAGTGCCTTGCTGTTGGGCTATGGATTCAAGCTTAAAACATCCCGCTGCTGAAAATATAAGCTGAAAAATAAAAGCAACAAAATAAAGATACATGCTCAAAGGAGCTTATTTATATACAATCCTAAACTAATAAAACACTTTACATGGGGCTAGGTGAAATCAGATTTCCACCATAGCCATTCAAGCAACTTCCTGGATAGAATCTCCTTCCTTCTGTCAATGATCATCAACAGATGGTGTAACCATGACAACAGAACGGTTACACTCTTAAAATCCTCCTTACAGGCTGGAGTTGAGATGAAATAAGGCGGTTCCAAGGCATAGGGGAAATGCTACTCCATGTACTTGCTGACAGTGTCATAGAATGAGTGGCCAATCCTAGAAAACTGGCGACAAACAGCCACTTGTGCTACACAGTTGTCCGCCTGTGGTTGAATATCTCTGATAAGCACAGGTAAGAGGACAACTGACTCAGGCTCACTGATCTCAGGCGGTGGCTGTTCGTTGATTGGCTCCGGATAGAACATGAAATGCGTGCTCAGTTGTTCCTCTGGTTCCTCCTCCTCTTTTCCGTGCACTCCCCCATCTTGTAAAAAGGGAATGGTCTCCATATCCTTCTCTTCAATCCCAAATGTAAATACATCATGGGAAATCTCATGAAGGAAGAAAGAACGATCCTCTTCCACAATGGCTTCCTTGTTTAAATCTGAGACAACATGCTCATTGGGGGTAGATGCTAACGTATCCAAAAAATCTTCAATAATATCTTCAAAAGAGCTGCTTAGATAATTCGCCTCGAAGACTAGAAAATCCTTTTTGCTACCTTCAGATTCCAATTTTGCACATTGGGGAGTGGGGAATATCGCCTGCTCCACTAGTTCACTCAGGTCATCTTCTTCCTCTCAGGCTGGAAAATCCTCTGCACAGTCTTCATATTTCAACCCTTCTAATTGGGCAGAGAGATATTTCACCTGCTCCATCATCTCACTCAAGGAATCCTCTTCCCCCCTGGGATATTCATCGCTTTCATAACCCACCTCTGATGCAGACGAATGGGGAAGAGAAAGTATTGATTTCTGATCCAGGTCATCAAGACCATCTTCACAGCCTACGTCTGAAACAGTTTCATCTCACATATATTTGTGGTATCCCCCACAAAAATTATGACAAATTGACTCAGAGGGATAAAAATTTTGACAATAGGCGGTGAAAGTTGCATGGAATCCATTGAGTGAAGAAATGCTAGCAGGGGGTAAAGAATGATACCATTTATGCACATCCCCTACTAACGAGAACATGAACATCTTCAGTAATACATCCTCATGATGCATCTCCCACTGACGCATGAGTTCATGAAACTCACTAAGGTGCTGATCAGGGTCATCCTCTTCACATTTTCCAAATATGGGCAAATAATCGCCCCATTCATTCGGAGAGGGGACAACATTAGGAAAACCAGGAATAGCAGAAAAATTAAAAGGAGCAAACCTGCGAGCAAGGATTTTCTCCATATCGAACTAGTGGAGTCGCCAATTTATCCTTGAATCATGGAGTCGCTAGGTGAAAGATGCGCAGCTTCGAATGTGTCTGGTCCTTGTTCACCATCAAAGGCCAGATCCTAACGTTGTTGTTACCCTAGGAAGCTTCTCAGGCTGAGAAAGCAGTTGCTGAAACCTTCTCGAGAAAGCTCCTTAGGGACAGCTTTCAGGTGTGCTAACAGTAGCCACAACTGAAACAGTGATGTGGAAACCTTGGAGTCACCACAGTGGAGTCGCCAGGTGAATAGTAGAAATCTTGAAGGGCTTTGATGTCTGATGCACCTTCAGAATCAGAGGCTCAATGTCGTTCTGCCTAGGGAAAATCTTCAATTTCGTCCCCGACAACGGCGCCATAAATGTTAGTGTCGAAAGTCACTCCTAGATTGCTTGCAGGAGCAGAGCCCAATGCCCATCAGTTTTTATGTCACGATTTAATAAATGGGAGTGGTCGATTGGAAAGAGACCCAGGAAAGCAACATTGACACAGGAACCAGTGTCTGGTATGTAGAAAGCAAGGGAGGTCTTGATCCAACTTTCATCAGTATGTTGATTAAAGGGTGGTAGATGGAAGACTTGTGAGAAGGGTGAGCAAGACTGCCTCGGGCAACAGGCCTTCAGAAGCTTGAGGAAGAAAAACTCAGAAGCCAAGATCCTCTTGGTCCAGAGTTTCAAGGAGCTGAGGGGTGACTCGACTGGATCCTCCAATTCCAAGTCGTTCAACGCTAAGAAAATCACAGGAACCGATTAGAAACAATGCAACTGTTACAATGATCCAACCTACATCATCCTATAATAGCTACAACTCGACTGGATCCTCCAATTCCGAGCTGTTCTAACATAGTAAAAAAAGAGATGGAAAAGAGGCTGACATCCATAAAGTAAGAAGTCTCCAATGCCTTATACATTAACTAGAGTGACCAGCGCTGCATCAAAACTTTACAATCGGGAGCCTTGCTCAACCATCGATACTTTACAAAATACAAAGACTAAGTCTATATA
This sequence comes from Picea mariana, assembly GCA_032191745.1. Taxonomy (NCBI): domain Eukaryota; kingdom Viridiplantae; phylum Streptophyta; class Pinopsida; order Pinales; family Pinaceae; genus Picea; species Picea mariana. The sequence goes on from JASDQU010101992.1 coordinate 45,021, forward strand.
CTCAGAAAATTCTCCTAACAGCGGCGTGCTTAGTCACCCAAGGCTTGGTGTCCTTTTAGCCGAATTCGAACAGATATCCTTCATCAAACGCCATCTTAACTGCACATGGCTCCTATAAGGGGAGTAGCCGAGCCATTAAGAGCCAAGTTAGCATGTGCATACCTCCTCTGGCTAATCGAGGACTGGGCGTGGCCTCTTTGGAAAAAATGGTACACAGGACCCTCTTGAGCAGACCGCTGGCCAGGCTCTCCATATCTTGCACTTAATGCATGAAGAGAGGTTTCAACCACTCTTTCTTACCTTCATTTACTTCAAGTGAAAACCAGGCTTGAGGTCAGATCAAATGGCACCCGGAGAATGTGGTGAACCTTTCGATGACTGGAATCGACAGTCCTAGCCCCTTTTGCACAACTCTTTCTATTTTCCCATGTGACGATGGGCTGTGACCCTGCATTTATCCTCAAAGGTGCTTTCGGCGTTTGCGAATAAGAAGGGGTTGATCCTTGCTTCTTAAAATCGCGATGAGCGAAACGCCGAGATGGCTTGAGTTGGCGCCACACGTCCCTCTAGATCTGACGGTTCTGAACTCTCCCGACGATGCTATGGGCCCGGGTCCTGGACACTCTCGACACCTCGCACATCGGGAAATGACGGAGCTGCTCTTTGCGCCTTAAAATCGTGATGGGCGAAATGAAGAGGAACCTAATCACGCGCCAGGTGTCTCCTATGGATGGAGGGCCTAGATTGCTCCGTAATACTGCGGGCCCAACTTTGGGAACCTTCGGTGCCTTCGGGGTTCGGGGTTTCGAGATATAGGACAATACAAAACCTTCACCCTTTGAACTCGTGATTGCCGAAACACCGATGCGATTAGATGTCACGCCATGCATTCTTTGGATGGACGGTTTCTATCCTTCCCTACATATAATATGGGTGCGATGCATTTGCGCTAATCTCGGCACAACTCCGCTAACCACGATTTTCTGCCAACCGCTGATCTGCTCTTATGGATGAATCTGGACCGCCGACGATATAATCTCGCCCGCTCGCTTGCTTGGGAGCCTGAAATGAGATTTTTCGCGTTTCTCTTGGGCGCTCCTCATGCGACTCGCTGACCCAAATGCTCTTGTTCCCCGGACAAGAAATGTTACTAACAGATCTCCTTAATAATATCCAAAGGCATGATTGATCCCCCAAAATGAATCTCCTTGATGATACCTTTCCAACGGGCTATCACATGCCTAAAACGGAGATCGTATGCAAAAGTTACGACCCCGGGAAGTTGATGTACTAACTTACCCAAATGCGGCCCACATGACTTTTGGCGCTTCATCTCCTAGGGTTAGGTTTTTGGATGTCTATGGTTTTGGGAATTCTTTCTTATTGTAAAAAGGCCTTCAGAGCCTCATTGTAACCTTCTTCTTATGAATGCACGCTGTCGTCACATCTCTTCTTAGAGAGAAGCCACCACTATTCTAGCAAGCTTGTTTTCGTTGCATTTTACAGTTTCAACTTATTTCGTTATTGAATAGAAAACTAGTTTTACTGCATCTCTGTTATTTTGTGTTAAGAACATGTTAATAATTTGTATTCATTTCGTTCTGCTCATAAAATCTGGATCAGTTTGCGAATAATATTTTTATTGTACCCCTGGGGTGTAGGACATTTGGTGATGGATTTTATTTAAAAACATGGTTAAGAACAATAAAAGCACCACTCACAAATCTCAAAATGATACATTCATACATATATAAGTAAATTCTATGAAGAATACAATTGGCTTTGAATTGAAACTAGTGGTTATCCATGATGTGTAGAGAGAACCCCAAACCCACCTTCGAGGCCATTCCACTACAAGCTCCATCGAAAAAAGCCTAGGCTTTTGATTGATCAATCATAAATTATTTTGGAACCCTTAGGACTTTCAACAGAGGTTCAAAGGTGAAGAAGTGCGAGACAAACCCAATCTAAGCTGAAGTCTAGAGGGGCGAACAAAACTTGTCTTCAAAATTAATATAATTCCTTGCAATCCAAATGGCCCAAGTTGCAAGAAAAGGAAGAGACCTCCACTTTTTTAGACCTTTTTCTATATACCACTTTCATAAACTAATCTCTATGGAGGGGCCTTCCCATAAAGATTGTAAACCCAAGAGTTTTTCCAAGTTAATCCAAACCTGCTTCAAGTAAGCACACTTGAGGAAAATGTGCTCATTTGATTCATCACTGGCTCGATAAAGAAGATGGATGCCTGGACCTTCCTTCCCTTTTTTGATCAACTGACTTCAGGTTAACACTTTATCATTGAGAAAAATCCATATACGCATTTTTTTTTTGTAGGGGCTGATATCTTCCATAGTTTTTTCCACCACCACTTGGGGACCCCCACAATCTAATCGACCATTGCTCTGTATCCAAGCTTGGCTGAGTAGTCCCCCCCCACCTCATAGTAAAGCCACACCAATGAAATCTTTCTCATCGATCAATTGGGTATGAAACTTTAGAAGTTTTGAAAGGAAGGCATTCCAGGACTGGACATTGTCACCATCTAATCCAATATCCTCTGTAGTGAGCCACCCTTTTTTATATAGGGAGGTAGCCCATGGATTAACTATTTGATTCCAAATAACCTTTCCCAGATCTTGGAGGTGAAGGACAATTACTTCTGGAAATAAAATGTTCAAGTTACAACCCATAATTGCATCCTTTCCCACTCTTACTTATGAACCATCTCCAACCATCCAAGCTAGGAAATCCCCGAAAAAGGAAAATCCAAGGACAAGGTCTTCCATTTTTTTGACATGTTATCTATTCTTTTGAGATCCTTCCTAATTCATCCTATCATCAAGCTCAGAGAAATATACTTCTGAACTAGGACCTGTTTTCACATGTTTTTCTTTGTGAGGAAGTTCCAAAGAGATTTCGTTGCTAGAGCTTTCCCAAAAAGGTTTAGATCCTTTAATCCCCAACCACCCATTTTCTTTGGCAGTGCCAACTTCTTCCAACTTACCTAATGAGTGCCCTTATATTCTGAACTTCCCTACCATAAGAATTTAAAGAAATATTTCCTAAGATTATCCAGGACCCCTTTTGGAATATATTCCAAAGTATGCCAATAGTCTGGGACCACCTCTAAAACTAATTTCACAAGGATAAATCTTCCACTCCTTGACAACCATTTATTGCACCAAATGGAAATCCTTTTTTCCACTTTGGAAAGAAGACGAAGACAAATCCAATCAGACTTGATGTATCCATTTGGTTTTAAGATAAACCCTAAGTATTTGAAACCACAATCTAGACTATTGTGTTTGAAACGAAAACTAGATTTTAAATCGGATAGAAAATTATTACTCAGGTTAGCAATATACAGGGTTGACTTCAAAAATTTCACCTCCATCCCTATTGCTTTATTAAAAATATGAAGGATATCCTTAAGGGTAGAAGCATCCCTACCAACAATATAATAGAAACACAACACGCTGTCTACAAAGAGTAAGTGAGACAGAGACATATTTCTTCCAACTTAAATACCTGTCAACATTCTTCTTCTTCTAGCATCTTCAACTACTTGCCTTAGACCCTATGCTACTAAGAGGAAGAGATAGAGGGAATCCATGTTGTAGTCTACTAGAAGCTTTAAAAAATGAAGAAGCATACCCATTGATTAACACTGCAAAATTGGCAGTCGAGACACACCCCATAATCCACCAAACCAGGGGTAAGGTAAAACCAAGATGTAGTAACAACAAGTGAAGGTAAAGCAAGGACACACTATCAAAATCCTTGGAAAGATCGATCTTGAGGATCACTACAGGAAGATGATCAACCTTTATTGTATGGATCGCTTCTTGTACAAACTCGATTGCCTCATGGATTTGTCTTCCCTCTAGGAAGCCAAAGTTTTTGGGTGACACATAATCCAAAAGAACCAGCTTCAATTTAACTGTGATGATTTTAGAAATGATTTTGTATAGACTATTGCACAAGGAGATATGATAGAAGTGATCGAAGGCGTTGGGGCATTCCACCTTCAGAATAAACGTAAGGAAAGTCACGTTTATATTGCATGGAACCCTCCCTATCTTTCTAACTTCTTCCACCACGTGAAGTAGGTGTCTACCCAAAAGGATGAAGAAATCAAGAAAACATTCCACTATCCAGTCGTTTGGACTGAGACTTCTATCCTTTATAAAGGAGGCAAGGACTAGAAGAAGCTCCTCCACTATCACCAACCTATAAACATGTTCACATAAATCCTCGTTCACCATCCTAGAAAATAAGAAAACAACCTTATACACTTCTTTGATTCTTACACCAACAAACTCCTTAAATAAAGATTCAAAATGATAAAATTCCATGAATATCAACCCATGAAAATACATAACCCTAGAGCCATCCTGAGCCAACATTTCCTAAATTTTGTTTTGGATCCATCTATCGGAGGAAAAATTATGAAAATATTTGGTATTTTTGTCACCCAATTCTAACCAAGTTGCTCGACTTTTCAACCTCTAGTCAGGTTCCTTGTTCAATAAGAGTTTTCCTTTCTTAGCCTCTAGATATTTAACTTTATATAATTCAACCTCACTTAGGATATCGTCCCCTGATCCAATAAAAAATGAATCCAAACAATCTTTCTCTTCTCTTAGTTGAGCATATCAGATTTGAAACCTTGATGAGGCCCACTTCACAACCTTTTCTTTACTTGTTTCAAGGTTTTGACAAACTGATCACAAGCAAACAAACCTAGAGAGGGATCGAAGGATCACCAATTGGCTCTTACCAATTCCTTGAAATCGTCCTCCAAAAACCAACTCAAATTGTATTTGAAGGTGGACCTTGGTTTTTGTGAAGGGGTATCAATTTCCAATAAAATAGGGAAGTGGTCCAAGAATTTTTTTCTACACACCCATGATCGGACCCTTTGAACTTGATACAAAAGTTACTCATGAATAAGGAATATATCCAGTCTCTTCGCTGCCCCATTATCACTTGCTCTGTTATTAGTCCAAGTGGGCTTCACTTCCAAAGTCTCAACGTTGACTAGTTTTGCAACTTCCAAATGGTTAAGGAAAATCCCAACTAGATTATCCAATCTTGCATTATCCCCCTAGACCTCAGATCTATGCAAAGTAAAGTTTAGATCTCCTTCCAAACTAAGATTCTCATATTTAGAGACCTAAAGCTAGAATAAATGATCCCAAAAAGGGTACTTGTAATAGTAGGGTCCATAAATGTTGAGGAGAGCGATCAAAGTACCCAAGCTTCGAATGAAGAATTATGTACAATGACTAGAAAAAATAGTAAAATAGGTTGTAAGGGAGACAAAGCGATTCCAACGATATATACCATCAAAATCAATAGAGAAGAAGTCCCACCCTCCTAGCAACTTTACCAGACTTGACACTATAGGGGCTCCCAACCCCATTGATTCTTGGAGTAGGAAAATATCAGGCTTTTCAGAGTCGATTAATTGCTTTAGGGCCAAATTTTCGGCAAGGTCCCCCAACCCCCACACATTTAAGGAGAACCTTCACTGGGGAACATAATACATGGTATGGTTTGTTGCAAGGATATTAATGACCAATTTTTTCCTCCCTTGGTTGATCTGCTTTACTGCACGTCTCTAGATAAGTCTTAAAGTCGAATTTTTGCTCACTGAAGGAACACCCATTTCCTTCAAAACATCAAGTCCCATTCCTCCTGAAGGGCTTGAGTCTGAGATTGGGGGTCGTCTCCGAGGTTTCAAATTGAAGGGGCCACCCCCCTGGAATTACTCACCAAGGAGGTCGAGGAATCTTTAGACTTAAACAAGGAGGAAGGGTGGCAGTGAGGTTCCGACAAATATTCCAAAAATTTAAAGGATTTAAGGTTGTTTTTCTTTGAGGAGGTAGGTTGTTCCTTAGACTGGATCATATCCTTATCCCTAGTTAGGCCATTAGAGAGAGGAAGTCCCCCACCCAAATCAAAAAGAGATAGCAAAGGAACAAAGGACTTACCTGACATGTTGCTTGCGTCGATACCATCACTTGAGGGGCTAGGCACCTACTATTTTGGTGAAGGAGAGAAATCTCCTCATAGATCAAAATTAGAAGCCAAAACCTCCTACACTATTCCCAATTGAGCCCCTTCAATTAACTGTATTGAAATAGCCCCAATATCGGTATTCTGAATCTTGATGCCATTTGTAGAATTCACCTTCAACTATCCAACGCTAGCTTCTGAAGGAAAGGGAGCACAATCCAAATGGGATTGAGTGACCCCCTGAGTTGGATAAGTCTCCTTTGACACCTTCCTCCAAACTTTATGCTCAAAGGGTTTGGAGAAATAGGCTAGGATATGCCTGTATTCATGGCATCGAACACACCGAAAGGGGACATGCACATAATCAAGAGGATGAGAGTAACTTTTATGCCCTAGAAACAAGTTGATAGACTCGAAAAGTCCCTTTGACAAATCCAAATTGACCAAAACCTTAGTGACCAAATGTTTTTAACTATCAACAAAACTATCATCTACCAATATCTAATTCCATAGTAGATTTCCAATAGCCCCGATGGCTTGTTTTGACCAAAATTCTATAGGAAAATTTTGAAACTTTACCCACACCAAGGAACTCTCCAGAGATTCATAAGAGGCATTGAACAGCATAGTTTGAGGGAGAGGGGGTATTATCTATAAACCAAATGCATTTGAGTATTTGAAGGGCATCCTCCTTATACTTGAAAATAAAACTGCACCAACTCCTCGCTAATCCATGAAACACTAGACAATAGCCAAGGACTGGAAGCCACACCTGAGAAACCCATGAGCTCAATATATCCATTGAAACACAACGTCCCAAAATTTTTCCCACCAAGGAGGTATCGAATAGGTCCAATATATGGTCAAACAACATGTCTTTAACTACTACCAAAGAGATCCCCCCTTATTCTTTACTAGTTTTCATCTCTTCTTGATCTTTGGGGACCCATTTACCAACCTCTCACCACCATGTAACATAGATAGGTCAAGGTTCTCCCCAACGAAACCCTCACCTTGTCTAGAAAACTGTAAACCACCTGGGACAAAATCTTGGATCGATGGATCTAGAGAGTAATTCACAAACTAAGCATCGAAAAACTCCAGGAATGAAGCTCTATCAACCTTTAATTCTTTGTCAACTACCCCCTAACCGATTCCCCTCATGGAAACTGAAGGAGACTCCATTGTACCATCCTTAGGATAGGCTTTTGTTCAAGCATCATGAGTCGATATATTGTTTTTAGATCCAAAGCCATCTGAAGGAGTGAGGTTGACACTCATGGAATCAACCAAATCTTTCTTGTATTATCCCATCGTCCAAGGATTTAGTTATCCGTTCAACCAAGGAAACAAATCTATGTGGGGACGCGAATATTTGATCCTCTGATAGGGTGTCATCAAAGTAGTCCACCATAGGTACATAATCGTCCATGTCAGCCTTTGATGGCATAAATCCTAGTTCTCTGCCATCAAAATTATATTATTTATCTATGTACTTTTGTATGTGTATGAATGTAGTATTTTGAATATTAGGAGTAGTTTTTGAATATATATATATATTTATTTATTTGTCATAAAACTTTTTGGAGATAAAGTATGTAGACAATTTTGAAAAGTCTAACTTTTTGAGTGGACACTCCACCCACCATTAGGGATAACAGAAGCTAAATAATACGAAAATATAATGCGAAAGAATCTATTTATAGGGTAAGAAGGAGAGATAGCCCTTGAGAGAAGAAGAGAACTTTGCGAAAGAATAATAAAGTAAGAAAAAATAAAATAAGGGATCTAACTCTTGAGTAAGAAATATTAAAAATTAAAATTAAAATAAAGGATCTTGATAATAAGTTGAATGTGGAGAATATTAAATTTTACAAGAGAGAGAGAAAAATAATAAGATCTTTTAAGAAATTTGTTAAGAAAGAAATAGGTAAAAATAGTAAATAACAATTATTAGAGAAAAGTGTAAAATAACAATAATTTACAAGAAAAACCAAGAATAGGGTAAGGGTAAGACCGATATGGAAAAACCATAAATTTAGGAATAAAATTGAAATTAAACAAAGAATTTTAATTTAAAAGAATATGTCTAATGATCGAGGCAATGCCTCATAGAAGAAGAGAAAGTTGTGAAAGAATAATAGAGTAAGAAAAATTAAAATAATGGATCTAACCGTTGAGTAAGAAATATTAAAAATTAAAATTAAAATAAGGGATCTTCATAATAAGTTCACAGTGGAGAATAATAAAAAATTTAGAAATACAATTGAAATTAAATAAAGAAATTTAATTTAAAAGAATAGGTCTAATGATTGAGGCAATGTATGACGAACTTCCATGATTGGCTAAGTTTGCAACCATCTTCACGATTCAAATTATTGGGGTGTTTTTTAATTTCCATTGCTTCTTGAATGATATGAGAGGAATAGTGGGGTGCAGGGGCCAAAATTTTGGTTTGATCAAAGAAAATTAAGTGATTAGATTTAAAGGAGTGTTCCACAATAGCTAACTTAGTGATTCAACATCAGGTCATATTTGTCCTTAGTTGTTTTGAATATTTGCTTAAAGGTTTTACAGGGTTTGAAAAAGGCTTTGCCACTTGTTTTGGCTAGAATTTTTGAAATATGATCAATGGTACACTGAATGTAAGGTAGAAAAATGTGAGCTAGGGGAGGAGAAGAGGTAGGAATACTTTTGGACTTAGAGTGACAAGTTGAGTGGAAGGATTTATTGATTTGGGAGATAGAGTAACCACTGGCCTTAAGGCCTTGAGTCAGGTGGGATTTTTCTTTCTTGAGGAATTGCAGAGCTGAGATTCGAATGACATGAGTGACCGGAGTCTTTAAAATAGTCGATTTTTGGGTTGGATGATGGTGAGAGTGGGCATGGAGGTATCTGTTAGTATGTGTTTTTTTTTTCTTTTTTTGATAAACCCAATGGTTAAGGGAACCATCAGGAAGTTGGGATATGTGAACATCCAAGAAGGGAAGAGAATTATCGTTTTAGATTTCCATAGTGAATTGAATATTGTGGGGGATGCTATTAAGATGGTCAAATAAAGAGATTAGGGAGGGATAACCATGAGGCCAACTTATGAAGGTATCATTTACAAATTGAAACCAACATTTGGGTTTAAGATGAAAGTTGTTTAGGGCTAAGGTCTCGAAATGTTCCATGAAAATATTAGCGACCATGGGTGATAAAGAAGAACCCGTGACTATACCTTCAGTTTATTCATAGTAAGTCCCTTTAAAGGAGAAGAAAGTAGAGGTGAGACAAATTTTTTAAAGGTCTCGGGGTCAACAAGTTTGGAGATAAGGTTTAGGGCTTCAGGAAAAAGAACTTTAGTAAATAAAGACACAACATCAAAACTAACCATAATATCTTGCTTGTGAAGATGAAGATGCTTTGTTTTTTGAATAAATTCATAAGAATCTTTGATGAAGGATGAGGTTTTTCCAAATAAAAAATTGCAGATTGTTAGCAAGAAAATGAAAAAGCATGGGTGAGAGCTCCTATAGTACTAACTACGAGATCCAAGGATGAAAATATTATAGATTTGAAAAGTTAATAGTAGTGTTTGTTAAGAGCACTGTTTTCATTCTTTATATAAATATATTAATGTATTATTTTGTATGTATATGGAGTTAAACTATATTTTTATGTGTATGAATGTTTTTGCATAAACATATTTTTTGGAGTATTTATTTATGTGTATGATTATATTTTTATGTTAAAGCCTTTCCGCAGATGTGGGGGGCAATACGAGATTTTTATGTTAAAGCCTTTCATGTCGTGAAAGACAAAAGAGAGATGCAGCTATCTCTGCTCTCTGCAAACTCGATATTATTATCATAACAATGTCCATATATCATATGGGATTTTTTCTGGAGTGTGATTTTACCTATAACAGGCACAACTTGGGAATTTTATTGTATAAAAATGGATTTCGTTGTTGGTCTGCTATGGCTGCACACTTTCTCAACTCTTATGCAATTCCAATTTTATTTTCATCTTCCGTTTCAAGTGGGTCATTGTGTTTACTCAAGATTCGTAAGTTTGTGCTTAAAAAATTACAGCGAGTGAAGGGATTGAGGTTGGCTTTGAATTCCCTACTGAACATTGCGCAAGGATATTATTTGCCAGCTTCATTGCAACAGATTAATTTTAACTTCTGGTTCATCGAAAGCCCGTTGCAATAAATTGGTTAATATGAATAAGTTAATAAATGGATAATCCTTAAAACAATTATGAATTTTTTTTTAATAAGATTAGGTTAATAAATAGATAAATTGGATGTCTTTAATTTTTTTAAGGAGGAATTTTGATGAGGAAATTTAGTTTTTTTAAAAAGTTATTTAAATTTTAAAGAAAAATTAATAAATAGAAAAAATATTTTTTTATGAGGAAATTTAGTTTTTAAAAAAATTATTTAAATTTAGAAAAATTAATAAATAAATAAATTTATTGTTTTTATTTTTTATCTTTTAATTTATTTAAGAATTGTGTTAAGGAATTTTTATTATGAAATTTTTTGTACGAGGTAATTTTTATTATGAAAATTTGTTTTTAAGCTTTTAATTTATGTTAAGATTATTTAAATTATTAAATTTTTTAAAAGGTTAGTAGATAGATAAATTTAATGTTATTTAATAGCAAAACTTTGTTGTTAGAGATTTTTAGAGAATTATTTAGATTTATTAAAATTTATAAAAAATTAATAAATAAATAAATTTTACTTTTCTTGAATTAAAAGTTGTTAAAAGTTATTATGGATTTTATTGAAAGTATTAATAAAAAAGTATGTGAAAGTTGTTTTTACTCAGTTATTATGAATTTTATTGAAAGTATTAATAAAAAATTATTGTATGTGTAAAAGATTATATTATCAAAAATTAAAAAAAAAGTTAATAAATGGATAGATTTAATACTTCTTTATTAAAAAAATTTCTTAAATTATAGAGGAAGTAGTAATGAAATTTTGATCATAAAATTGTGTCTTTATGAAATTTGGTCATCTTAAAATTATCCATCAAAATATAAAAATAGTCAATAAATGCACAAATTTAATGTGTGTTTTGTAAAAAAAGTTGTTAAATTATGTAGAATATTTTTTAGAAGTGTCCATAAAATTTTCATGATAGAATTTGAGGAGGGAGTGTTGGACATGGTTCATTTATGACCCTATGGATAAATTAGCACAGTCTGATTGGAGTCTAGGAATAATAACAAATAATCAAGGAGAAGCCTATGGATTACTAATGGGCCTCAAAATAGCTATGGATTTGTAGATTAAAGAAATCGTCATTCTGGGTGTTTTTCATCTCATTATCCATCACATGAGGGGGAGGATCCTCCCCTCAAACTTCCACTTAAAATTGATATTCAAAAGGGAAAGGCGTTTATGCAAGAAATTTCAGCAAATTACATGACTCCATGTGCTCCGTAAAAGGGCCAATGTGGTTGCGGTTAAAAATTGAGGTGGGGGGGTGGAGGGGGCGCTTCTATCCTCGAATCCCATAAGTCACACCATTCCTCACTAATTACAAATCCATGGAAAAAAACTAGCAATTAGCATCGTATTCTACTTGCACAGAGGCAAGACAACATGCACAATCCTCTCCCCCCCTGGATAATGGTCTACTTGTTCCCCACTCATGGTAACCAATGCCCACTTATTGCTACACTCAACCAAAGTGGGATTTTGTGGTTTAAAGACATGGCTTCTAGTTGTCATGGCTCATTATTCAAAATCCAATTATTGGCCTGGTCAACATGGAGTCATGAGAAGGCCCTGAAAGAGTTAGCCAAGATTCTTCATACCCACCTAGAAGAGCATAGAAAAACTAAGAGAAGCCTTCAAATCAAAATTGAATTGTTAAAATGGACACAATGATTTCATAAAATAAATACTTGGGCATGCTCTCTTATCAGGTACAAACCCTACAAACCCTACATGTCGCTTGGGAATCAACTCATCTTGGAAAAAAGACACCCACCCCCTCCATTAACCCACAATGGTTGCAGTTGGCAATTTCTTCATCCAACCTTGATTTGGTTCAGAATCCACATGTTCCCCCATTAAATGGTCACAAGGAAGCAAAGGAAGTGGAAGAACCTAGTTCTATTGCTCACATGCCTATTAACATCCAGTAAATGACAAACTCTCTAGAATTAACACTTAGCTCGAAATTTTGTAAGCAAGCTTAGAACTTTTTTGGAAAAATATAGAATAATTAGAATACTTATTTTAATTTTTGTAGTAACTTCTACTGAGATGTATATAACTCTTTTGAAGAGAAAACACATGGTGGATTACCATATTGTAACTTCTCACTGCAAGCTCAGGCTGTAGAATTTTAATTAATACAAAATTTTCCAATGACTTAAAACAAAAAAAATGAAGATATAACTTTTTCTTTGCAGAATTTGGTCCATATACTATATATATCATCAAAATTTTAAAAAAAATTATTAAATAAATCATAATTTTGGGTGACTTTCGGCTCATTATCCATCACATGAGGGGGAATTCCCTCCCCTCAAACTTCCACTTAACATCAATATTGGAAAGGGCAAGGAGTTTATTCAAGAAATTTCAGCAAATTACATGGCTCCATGTCCTCACAGCTCAATAGAGAGCCTCATAAAAGGGTCAATATAGTTGTGGTTAAAAAGAGGATGGGCGGGGGGGTGGGGGGGTCCTCTATTTGCCAATCCCATAAGTCACACCATCCCTCACTAATTACAAATCCATGGAAATGTTGGGTATGTGTTATATTATTTGCACGTCTAGCTATAGTGTTTGCTATGTTGCGTCGAGCGTGCAGTGAGGTTTGAGGGGCTAGGCCCCCCCTTCAAGTGTTGCAGGAGTTCGTGGGAAGTGCCCCCGATAATAAAAAAATTCCTCAGAAAATGTGTCATATTTTTTCGTCATTTTTCATGTTGCCTCGATTTTTGTGTCCATTATTGGGCGGTTTTTCGACACATGGTTTTTGCCTATGGTTTTCTATTTCCGATTAAGGAATTAGGGTTGTTGACTAATCCAGGTCATTGGGTTAGGGTTTTGGATATCGTTGGCTCCTATATGTATATTGTATTGTAAACAATGTATCAGAATGAATGAATAT
>JASDQU010101992.1:101438-112304 GCA_032191745.1 Picea mariana
TGAGGAAATCTTCATTCATGAAGACAGAGCTCATTTATTTGGGTTTTGTTATTTCGGCGAATGAGTTGAAAATGGATCCGGATAAAGTGGAAGTGATCAAGAATTGGCCATCACTGAGAAATATTTTCGAGGTGAGAAGTTTTCATGGTTTGGCTAGTTTCTATCGAAAATTCATCAAGAATTTTAGTGGGGTTAGCGCAGCAATGATGGATACTGTCAAGAAAAGACACAAATATTTTCATTGGACTGAAGAGGCAGAGAAGAGCTTCAATCTGTTGAAGCGGAAGATCACAGAACAACCGGTTTTGGTGTTGCCGGATTTTACGAAAGTGTTCTAAGTGAAATGTGATGCGAGTGGCTTTGCCATAGGTGCAGTCTTGAGCCAGGAGGATAGACCAATTGCATATTTCAGCGAGAAGCTGGAAGAGGCAAAAGTNAAAATGGATCCGGATAAAGTGGAAGTGATCAAGAATTGGCCATCACCGAGAAATATTTTCGAGGTGAGGAGTTTCCATGGTTTGGCTAGTTTCTACAGAAAGTTCATCAGAAATTTTAGTGGGATTAGCGCAACAATGATGGATACAGTGAAGAAGCGGCATAAGACTTTTCATTGGACAGTTGAGGCTGAGAAGAGCTTCAATCTGTTGAAGCGAAAGATCACAGAGCAACCAGTGTTGGTGTTGCCAAATTTTCAGAAAACATTTCAGGTGAAATGTGATGCTAGTGGGTATGCCATAGGAGAGGTCTTGAGTCAAGAGGACAGACCAGTTGCATATTTCAGCGAGAAGCTAGATGAGGCAAAGCTGAAGTAATCCACGTATGATAAGGAATTTTATGCTATCATACAGGCACTGAAGAAGTGGAGGCATTACTTGATCCCGAAAGAATTTGTATTGTACAGTGACAATCATGCATTACAGTTTGTGACTCAACAGGAGAAGTTGAATCAGAAACATGCAAAATGGGTAGAGTATATGCAGAATTTCACATTTGTGATTAAGCACATTTCGGGTACTGCTAACAAAGTGGCTGATGCTTTGAGCAGGAAGTGTTTGTTGCTGCAGGAGTTCCGAGTCAAAACCTTGGGTTTTGAAAATCTCAGGGATATGTACGCAGGAGATGCAGATTTTGGAGAGGCATATGAAGCAGCTGAGAATCCAGTTCTCAGAGATCGGAGTCCTTGGATAGATTATATGATCCAAGAAGGATTGTTGTTCAGAGGCAATCAGTTGTGTATTCCGAATTGCTCCATGAGGGAGAACTTGTTGAAGGAGAAGCACAGCGGAGGTTTGGTCGGACATTTTGGCCATGAAAAGACATTTGCGAAGCTGAATGAGTCATATTTTTGGCCGAGGATGCGAGTAGATGTCAAGCGGTTCGTTGACAGATGCAGGGTTTTCCAACATTCCAAAGGAATAAAACAGAACGCAGGTCTTTATCAGCCATTGCCCATACCGGAGAGGCCATGGGAGGCGATTAGCATGGATTTTGTACTGGGTTTACCGAGGACGCAAAGGGGTGTCGATTCCATCTTTGTGGTGGTAGAAAGGTTTTCAAAAATGGCACATTTCATACCATGCCAGAAGACCAATGATGCGACGCACATCGCAAATTTGTTTTTCAAAGAGATTGTTAGACTTCATGGATTGTCGAAGAGCATAGTTTCGGACAGAGACACTAAATTCATAGGGCATTTTTGGAGGACCCTATGGAAGAAGATGGAGACTAATTTGGCATTTATTTCAGCGTATCATCCCCAGACGGATGGACAAACGGAAGTAGTCAACAGAAGTCTGGGAAACTTGCTGAGAAGCCTGGTGACGGAGCACCACAGCAGTTGGGACAATGTGTTGCCACAGGTAGAGTTTGCATACAACGATTCAGTGAATCGGAGTACAGGTAGAAGTCCATTTCAGGTTGTATATGGGATGCAGCCAAGAGGAGTTTCTGAATTGCGAAATTCAGAACAGACTGTGACTAGTAGTGCTAGTGCAGAAGAATTCGCTGAGGCAATGCAAGAACTTCACAGTCAGGTGAAGCAGCGACTGCAAAATTCAAAACAGGAATACAAGCACAGGGAAGATAAACATCGGAGACAAATTCAGTTCAAAGTTGGTGATCTAGTTCTGGCACACCTAAGGAAAGAAAGGTTCCCAAGAGGAACATATAACAAGCTGAAAATGAAGAAAATCGGGCCATGCAGAGTCTTGAGAAAATTCGGAGAGAATGCTTATGAGATTGAGTTGCCGGATAGCATCGAGATATCTCCGATATTCAATATCGCAGACTTATACCCATACAAAACTGGAGAAGCAGAGACTGGAACTGAGGAACCAGTGATCCAGTGGATGAAGCAATTACCAGTAGCAGAAAAGCCGTAGATGGAGTGCATACTGGACAAGAGAGTGGGCAAAAGAACTAGAAGAAAATAATACTTCGAGTATCTTGTCAAATGGAAGAACCATCCAGTGGAGGATTCCAACTGGGAGACCGAAGCAATGATACAAAAGCATGGAAGGACCGTGCAGGAGCTCATGGATAGGAGCCCATGAAATTTTTCAAGCCGAGGAGTATGATGCAGGAGCATCGCACACCTCAAGCGAGCCAACGCGAAAGCAAGAGACAGCTGGACAAGCCAACGCGATTTCTTTTTGGATTTCACCTTGATATTGTTGTGCGAACATTAATGTGTGATTTTATGAAGCGCACTTTGTATATTGTAATGGACCTTGAGCGGATAGCTCTCGTCCTTAGGTAGATGAGGCATTTAATAGATTTAATGCGGTTAGATAGAAATTTAATTTGAGATTTGATAGCGTAGAGTCCAAGAGGGAAAATGGATATAGACACCCTCCATTGTACATTGTAACAATAATTCTGGATTATTATTGAAGCAGAAGAGCAAGCAGAGAGTTGTGAAAAGAACACCCATGTACAGATATTGAATTAATAGAAGAAAGCTTTGATTCAAATCCATGGTTGTGTGTCTATTCTCTGTGTATTGATGATATTCTGCTCATGAATGTTTGCTTCTTGTCATACATTTGCTTTTATATGTTGTGGATGTGATTTCATGGTTGAATTGAAGTCTGTGAGAACAAGGAGTTAGTTTCAATTGTTTCTCTATCTTGAACCAGAGAATTCCTGCAAGGAGTGTAGTTGAATCGTCCGCAAGGAGTGCGTTGACAGAAGGGTTCAGATAGAGGTAACATTTGTTCTAAGTTCTCAACAGTGCAGATTGGGCACCGGAGCCGTGCAAGGCATGCGCAGGCTAGACGAAGTCTCAGAGTTGCGATTCTGAGCAAAGGGATTGAAAGATTTCTATTGCAGGAGTGCGCAGGATCGAAGGCTTTAACACTTAATTGTTGTTGAAGTTTTGCCGCAAGGAGTGCATGCAAGGAGTTTCCTGGAGGGATTCGAAACCTGGGAGAAAATCTCAAGAAGGATAGACCTTCGAGTTCGTCGAAGGATAAGTGAGGAAGTTGGGCCTTGAAATTTGCAAGGAACGCCGCAGGTTTGCGCGCAAGGTGACGAGTTCTGTGGAAGAATGGATCGTCGTTTCGTGGATTGGATAAGGAAGAAAACGGACAGACAAGACTCTCCGAGGAGATTTTGCGAAGCTCCGTGGAACGTTGGATCTTGCGGAGGTGCAAGGAGGCTACAGTGTAGGAGAGAAAGAAGGTTCGAATCTCGGGCGAGCAGGAGCCGTCGATCGGGATCACGAGGAGCGTTGGTTCTACTCGTGGATCGACATATCGGGAGTTCGTGAGGAGAGACTCCAAATATACGCAACAAAAATCGCGACATAGTGAGTTGCGATATCCTGACAACCACGTAAGCAGTGTGGGCCACAGGAGATAGTGGAAGACAGGTGGCATAAACCATCGGAGGTTCGACGTCTCAGGCAGCGGGAGTCGACAGGGATTTTATTTGGCCTCGCGAGTAGCGAAGTCGCGAGGTAGCGATATTCCGAGTATCGGCGTCTCGGATCTCGGAAGTCGAGGCAGTAGTCATTTAATCTCGCGAGAAGCGAAGTTGCGAGGGAGCGAGATCGCGAGTTCGGCGTTTCGGCGTCTCGTGTATCGGAGTTGGGAAAGCCGAGCGCTTGGTGTCGCGAATGGCGAGATAGCGATAGAGCGAAGTTCCGATAAGGGAAGAACGAAGTCAGCGTTGACTGGCGCATCGGGTCTCGGGGATTTGAGCACCCAAAGATAGACTGTGAGCTCGCAAAGCTACGAGTTCCGATTTTCCCGACAAGTGAACAAAGGGGAAGTCGCGCGAAGGAACTGTGGGTGTGGATCTTTCGATTGGGAGATAGAAGAGCATTGACGCTCTTCGAGCTGAGAGGAAAGAAGGTCCTGGAGGTGGCGAACGTGCTCCGAGAAGTGCGGTTGTCGTCATCATTCCTTGTAATAATATTTAAACTATAACTTATAAAGATTATAATTGCTCTTGCTGCTAAAAACTTCAGACAACTCCCTTTTCATTTTATGATCTTGGGATTTTTGAGGGCCCTAACAAAATTGGATTTGGGATCCCCCCCCCCCACCTCCCTCTATAGAGGATTCGACCTTTCCATGCCCTGATCAATGCTTTGGGTAAGCCAATAGGAAAATTGCATTTTTCCAAATTTGTTAAGAAACTAGAGGAAATCCTAGAAGTCATTCTACCTACTACATCTCCACGATGCAAATCTCTAGCTCTAGTAGAAAGAGGATTGATATGGCAATTCACTAGATTGTGTTCAGCCCCAAAACCTATGGATACTTGGATGCAGAAGAATTGGATGGCATTGATAAAAGGAAAATTATCATACTTCTTCTATGGTTGAGGGTTTTATACCTTTCTCTTCAAACTCAAGGAGGATTGCAATTTGATCTTCAGGAATGGCTCTTACTTCATGAGGGAAGATGAATGTATATATCACCAAATAGACCCATGTTTTTTATCCAGATGTTGGTGTTCCTTCAACAATCCCAGTTCGGGTCCATCTTCCATATCTTCCCTTGCATTGCTATAATGATGATTCTCTCATATCCATAGGTAACACTCTTGGAACTGATATTGAAAAATCATATCCAAATATTGACATGTTTTCCTGTGCTTGTATAGGTTTTGAGGTTGAATTGGAGAAAGGGAGACCTAAAGTGATCAAGATTTCCTTGGACAAGTGGAGCCACCTTAAAAAATTAGATTATGAGCAACTCCCATTTAAATGCAAAATACATCATGAATATGGACACTTCGCTAGAGATTATCTGGAAGAAGAACATGTGACCTGCCTAGCAGAAAGGAAGGAATAATAGAAACTTGTAAAAAATAAGATAGGATTAGTGACACCCTCATCTTTTGTGGCACAAACTTGCAAATATATCTACGTGGCTAATAAATTTGTTGTTCTTCCCTAGGTTCCTTCTTCTAACCTCCAAGTAGTAGCATCATCTCATGCTTAGAATCAACCTCCTACTTCATAGCGAGTGATTGTTTAGTTGGGAAATCCTAACTTTTCCCCTTCTTTTGTTCCTTCGATTAATTCCCCTTCAAAAGTATCTACCCACCCCCCATATCTAGCCTTAAAACCTTCATGCATAATCCATAACTCACAAATTGTATGTCTAAGTATATATTATAATAAATTAAATTAATAAAAAAATTAATATTAATAACACATTAAGATACTTAAACCATATTTAATTATTAACATTATGATATTTGTTGTTAGACTATAGGATTTACATGTATAATAATGTCATCATAGTGAATTAAACTAAGAGATAGTTTTTAGTGTTTTAGGGTTTTGTCAAATATCGCCTCTCAATCTCTATTTAATAGAGGTGAATCTCATTGTGATGTTATGGAATATTTTGTTTATCATAATATCATGTTATTATGTGTATCTCCACCTCAACCCTATCTCTAGTTTCAGCATTTAGTAAACTTGCTCATTCCTTGTAATAATATTTAAACTATAACTTATAAAGATTATAATTGCTCTTGCTGCTAAAAACTCCAGGCAACTCCCTTTTCATTTTATGATCTTGGGATTTTTGAGGGGCCTAAAAAAATTGGATTTGGGAGCCCCCCCCACCTCCCTCTATAGAGGATTTGACCTTTCCATGCCCTGATCAATGATTTGGGTAAGCCAATAGGAAAATCACATTTTTCCAAATTTGTTAAGAAACTAAAGGAAATCCTAGAAGTCATTCTACCTACTACATCTCCACGATGCAAAGCTATAGCTCTAGTAGAAAGAGGATTGATAGGTCAATTCACTAGATTGTGTTCATCTCCAAAATCTATGGATACTTGGATGCTGAAGAATTGGATGGCATTGATAAAAGGAAAATTATCATACTTCTTCTATGCTTGAGGGTTTTATACCTTTCTCTTCGAACTCAAGGAGGATTGCAATTTGATCTTCAGGAATGGCTCTTACTTCATGAGGAAAGATGAATGTATATATCACCAAATAGACCCATGTTTTTTTATCCAGATGTTGTTGTTCCTTCAACAATCCCAGTTCGAGTCCATCTTCCATATCTTCCCTTGCATTGCTAGAATTATGATTCTCTCAGATCCATAGGTAACACTCTTGGAACTGATATTGACAAATCGGAGCCAAAGATTGACATGTTTTCATGTGCTTGTATAGGTTTTGATTTTGACTTGGAGAAAGGGAGACCTAAAGTGATCCAGCTTTCCTTCGACAAGTGGAGCCACCTTAAAAAATGATTATGAGCAACTCCCATTTAAATGAAAAATACATCATGAATATGGACACTTCGCTAGAGATTATCTGGAAGAAGAATATGTGACATGCCTAGGAGAAAGGAAGGAATAATGGAAACTTGTAAAAAAGAAGATAGGATTAGTGACACCCTCATCTTTTGTGGCACAAACTTGCAAATATATCTATGTGGCTAATAAATTTTATGTCCTTCCCTAGGTTCCTTCTTCTAACCTCCAAGTAGTAGCATCATCTCATGCTTAGAATCAACCTCCTTCTTCATAGAGAGTGATTTTTTAGTTGGAAAATCCTAACTTTTCCCCTTCTTTTGTTCCTTCGATTAATTCCCCTTCAAAAGTATCCACCCACCCCCCATATCTAGTCTTAAAACCTTCATGCATAATCTATCTTTCTCTAACTCACAAATTGAAGCTCTCATCTCTCCTTCCCCAAAATCCTTGAAGGGGTCCCAAAATATTCCTAAGAAACCCTCTCTCTCTCTCTCTCTCTCTCTCTCTCTCTCTCTCTCTCTCTCTCTCTCTCTCTCTCTCTTCTAGAGTAATCATGAGGAAAAATTCCCAACAAATGGAAGAATAAGAATAAGAGGATGATTGGTTGTCAAAGAAATCAGGAAGAAAATAACATAAATAAAATAAAGAAGAAACAACCAAAAAAAAATGGGGGTTCAATCCTCCATTGAAAGTGTGTTAGGCGGAAGCAAAAAGCTCATTCTTATTAAAAATTTAATATTGTAGAAGGCATCAAAATTGGGTGAAACTACAAAAATCGTTTAGTTAAATAATGATAGTAGTCTCATGAAATTGTTGAGGACCAAGGATAAAGTACAAGATGGAAGCTATTAGTGATCTCATGAGATCTAAACATCCAAACGTCCTCCTAATCCAAGAGACCAAATTATTAGATACACAAATTATGGAAGTAGGAAAGAGGCAATGTAGAGGAAGTAAAGAAGCATTAATAAACTCCAAAGGAGCATCGAGAGGGATCTGCACTCCATGGAATAATGAGATTCTAGAGGAAAACCAAATTATTTTCTCTCAACGCTCGATCTATACAGATCTAGTTTGTCGAAAGACTAGTATGCATTTTAATATATTTAATATATATGCCACCATGCAGTATAGGGAAAAACAATAATGTTGGTGTACTCTTGAAGAGATGAAAAATAAATTTGAGATAGAATTTTAAATTATGGTAGGAGACTTCAACATGGTGTTCGGAAAATAAGAGAAACATGTAGGAAGTTTTATTTGTGGTTTGTTCAAGGAAAATATGGAATATATCATGGAAAACTAGGACCTCATTGATGTAAAACCAAGAAGAGGCAAGTACACTTGGTCGAAAAGCGGAATTGGACTAGGACATATCATTGCAAGACTAGACAGATTTATTCTTCATGGGCATTTTTTGGAAGAAGAGCTAAAAATATCCTCTTCAATTATACCTTCAACGATTTTGGATCACCATCCAATCTCTTTACTGATCTTACTAAAATGAGATTTCATGACCCTTACTTTCAAGTTTAACCCCTTGTTGTTGTAAGATGACAAAGACATGGAAACAATGCCATAGGCATTGGCTAAAAGTTTGAAGGTTCCCTAGGATTTACATGGGTATCTAAACCAAAATCCACCAAGGCTTCCCTAAAATACTAGGCCAAAATAACGTACAAGGAACTGTTGGTGCAAAGAAAAGAGTTGCAGCATCAATTAGTAGATCTTCAGAAAAACATGGAACAATTAGAGATAACTCATCAATTGCAATCGAAAGATAAAAACTTATATGGGAGATTATATCTTTCCCACAAGAAAGAGGAGGAGCATAGAGGATTAAATCTCGAAGCCTATTGTTGAAGGAAGGAGATAAAAACACCTCCCTTTTCCATAAACAATCTAAATCTAGGAAAAATAGAAACATTGTTAAGGAAAGCCAAAAATCCAATGGAGAGAAAATTGTATACTTTGAAGAAATCAAAAGCAAAGCTAAGTAGAATTTCAAAGGATTATACACATAGGAGGATGAAATAACAACAACTACTAACACAATGTTACATGAAATTCCCATCCTTGTAACCAGCTTAGAGAATGCAACACTATACAAATAAATCGAGGAAGAGGAGTTCATATCTACTATTTGGGGCTTGGATCCTAACAAATTCTCCATATCCTTTTATAGGGCATGTTGGGATATTATTAAAAGATATTTATGAAAAATGTTGTAGTGGTCAAGAAAAAGCATAAGGTAGGTGGAAGCACTAATTTTATTTTCTTTCCCTTATCCCCAAAGAATCTAAGTCATCCTCCTTTTATATATTTCAATCAATTTATATATGCAACTCATCCTATAAATTCCTTTCTAAAATTATTGCTAACTAACTTAAGAAGATCCTCCCAAGAATTATCTCTGAAAATTAGTGGGGATTTATTAAAAAAAGGTAGATAATAGATAATAAAATTATGGTTCAAGAGCCCAAAGGGGTTGGATCCAATGGTGGAAAGCGAGGATTTTTTCACCATAGGGCAAGGTTCAATTCTCGTGAGGGAATTACTTGGAGCCATGGGGGCACCTTGAGGTAGTGGTCGAATGTGTGGTTGCACCCAAAGATACTATATTAAATGGTATTGTGACCTGTGCACACATGGGTGGATCAAATACCACCCCCATGTCCTTCAAATTTTAACAAACCAGTGGGTTAGCTTAAGTGGATGAGTTTCGTTGTTTGCTCGATTCATGTTCTGGGGTCGAATCCTTGGCAAGGAGCATGTTTAGGGCCTCACTTGATGTTACCACCGGGTTAGGACCGTAATCAAGCTGAATGGTTTACCCCGTTTACCATCCATGAAATGTGGGGAAGTACTCGAGGGTTTCCCGTGTTGTATTCCCAGGAAAAAAAACATTATGGTTCAAGAGGAAATACATTCAAACAAAAGAATAAAAGAGAAAGGAACGGTCACCAAAATGGACATGGATAATGCATTCAATCGTGTATGTTTTTTCTTTCTTTTTTTAGTTTAAAAAAATGGATTTTTTGACAAGTTCATAGGCTATATCAAATCCTTTGTTGAAGGGCCCTAGATCACTCCTCTGGTAAATGGAATACCATCATCCTTTTTCCAAAGAAAAATATGTTCAAGGTAGGGATACCCCCTATCACCTCTCTTGTACATAATCATGAAAAAATACTTAAGTATAAGGATGTAATTTTGAATACATGCTAGCTCTTTGAAAGGAATCACAATCATTAGAAGAAACAAGGATTTAAACCACTCACAATTTGCTAATGATATAGTGTTGCTTGGTAGGGATTCTTTTGTGATTGTAGAGCATTTCAAAACTCTCATTGATATATTTTTCAATGCATTTGGGGGATGTGTAAATAACCACATGAGTTGTATATACAGTTGGAATGCCTCTCCTCATCACATGACTTTCATAGTCAATACTATGGAATTCTAATGCACCTTAAACTAGTCTTCATTTAATTATCTAGGGATCCCTGATCCGATGCAGGATCTTTTATGATTATGGTTGAGTTTTAACTTGCATGAATATTTTAACCATTTGAGAAATTAACGAAAGAATGAGGAAAGAAGAGGATTATATATCAGTCAAATACTCATATGAAGATCTGAAAACAGTAAAGAACAACAAACCATAAGAACGCAGGTTGATAACGGAGTTCGGCACAATGTTTGCCTACGTCTCCGGGCCTTTTTCCTGTGGGGAAGGCTTCTTTATTTCTGCTCAAGTGCTCAAAATTACATCTCAGCAATGTCCATAGGCTACAAGACTGATCTGGTCTTGTTGACACAGATCTCTAGAACCCAATGCAAGAAACGACACGCAAATCTGATGCTCCAAGCTCCCAGAAACGATCCAACAGCGTTTCCACCTCAAGGGCTACCCTGCAACAAAATGGCTTTGGCTTGGCTCTCCAACAGCATAACTCTGCAAATCTGACTGTCCCATTGGCCTCAATAGACCTGGTTTATATAGCTGAGGAGTTGGTTTCAGTTCCCCAACTTCCTCCAAGAATCTGGCCTCCAAAAAAGCCCAATATCCCCCAAAAATGGAGAAAATCAGCTAAAAATAGCTATATTCAATTAAAAAATGCCAAA
>JASDQU010101992.1:112324-135256 GCA_032191745.1 Picea mariana
AAGCTCATTCTTATTAAAAATTTAATACTATAGAAAGCATCAGAATTGGGTGAAACTACAAAAATCATTCAGTTAAATAATGATAGTAGTCTCATGGAATTGTTGAGGACCAAGGATAAAGTACAAGATGGAAGCTATTAGTGATCTCATGAGATCTAAACATCCAAATGTCCTCCTAATCCAAGAGACCAAATTATTAGATACACAAATTATGGAAGTAGGCAAGAGGCAATGTAGAGGAAGTGAAGAAGCATTAATAAAATCCAAAGGAGCATCGAGAGGGATCTGCACTCCATGGAATAATGAGATTCTAGAGGAAAACCAAATTATTTTCTCTTAATGCTCGATCTATACAGATCTAGTTTGTCGAAAGACTAGTATGCATTTTAATATATTTAATATATATGCCACCGTGCAGTATAGGGAAAAACAAGAATGTTGGTGTACTCTTGAAGAGATGAAAAACAAATTTGAGATAGAATTTTAAATTATGGTAGGAGACTTCAACATGGTGTTCGGAAAATAAGAGAAACATGTAGGAAGTTTTATTTGTGGTTTTTTCAAGGAAAATATGGAATATATCATGGAAAACTGGGACCTCATTGATGTAAAACCAAGAAAAGGCAAGTACACTTGGTCGAATAGCAGAATTGGACTAGGACATATCATTGCAAGACTAGACAAATTTATTCTTCATGGGAATTTTTTGGAAGAAGAGCTAAAAATATCCTCTTCAATTATACCTTCAACGATTTTGGATCACTATCCAAACTCTTTACCGATCTTACTAAAATGAGATTTCATGACCCTTACTTTCAAGTTTAACCCCTTGTTGTTGTAAGATGACAAAGACATGGAAACAATGCCATAGGCATTGGCTAAAAATTTTAAGGTTCCCTGGGATTTACATGGGTATTTAAACTAAAATCCACCAAGGCTTCCCTAAAATACTAGGCCAAAATAACTTACAAGGAACTGTTGGTGCAAAGAAAAGAGTTGCAGCATCAATTAGTAGATCTTCAGAAAAACATGGAACAATTAGAGATAACTCATCAATTGCAATCGAAAGATAAAAACTTGTATGGGAGATTATATCTTTCCCACAAGAAAGAGGAGGAGCATAGAGGATTAAATCTCGAAGCCTATTTTTGAAGGAAGGAGATAAAAACACCTCTCTTTTCCATAAACAATCTAAATCTAGGAAAAATAGAAACATTGTTAAGGAAACCCAAAAGTCCAATGGAGAGAAAATTGTATACTTTGAAGAAATCAAAAGCAAAGCTTACCATAATTTCAAAGGATTATACACATAGGAGGATGAAATAACAACAACTACTAACACAATGTTACATGAAATTCCCATCCTTGTAACTAGCTTAGAGAATGCAACGCTATATAAATAAATCGAGGAAGAGGAGGTCATATCTACTATTTGGGGCTTGGATCCTAACAAATTCTCCATATCCTTTTATAGGGCATGTTGGGATATTATTAAAAGATATTTATGAAAAATGTTGTAGTGGTCAAGAAAAAGCATAAGGTAGGTGGAAGCACTAATTTTATTTTCTTTCCCTTATCCCCAAAGAATCTAAGTCATTCTCCTTTTATAGATTTCAATCAATTTATCTATGCAACTCATCCTGTAAATTCCTTTCTAAAATTATTGCTAACTGACTTAAGAAGATCCTCCCAAGAATTATCTCTGAAAATTAGTGGGGATTTATTAAAAAAAGGTAGATAATAGATAATAAAATTATGGTTCAAGAGCCCAAAGGGGTTGGATCCAATGGTAGAAATCGAGGAGTTTTTCACCATAGGGCAAGGTTCAATTCCCATGAGGGATTTACCTGGAGCCATGGGGGCACCTTGAGGTAGTGGTCGAACATGTGGTTGCACCCAAAGATACTATATTAAATGGTATTGTGACCCATGCACACATGGGTGGATCAAATACCACCCCCATGTCCTTCAAATTTTAACAGACCGATGGGTTATCTCAAGTGGATGAGTGTCGTTGTTTGCTCGATTCATGTTCCGAGGTCAAATCCTTGGCGAGGAGCCTGTTTAGGGCCTCACTTGATGTTACCATCGAGTTAGGACCGTAATCAGGCTGAACGGTTTACCCCATTTACCATCCATAAAGTGTGGGGAAGTACTCAGGGGTTTCCCATGTTGTATTCCCAGGAAAAAAAACATTATGGTTCAAGAGGAAATACATTCAAACAAAAGAAGAAAAGAGAAAGGAACGGTCACCAAAATGGACATGGATAATGCATTCAATCGTGTATGTTTTTCCTTTCTTTTTTTAGTTTAAAAAAATAGATTTTTTGACAAGTTCATAGGCTATATCAAATCCTTTGTTGAAGGGCCCTAGCTCACTCCTTTGGTAAATGGAATACCATCATCCTTTTTCCAAAGAAAAATATGTTCAAGGTAGGGATACCCCCTATCACCTCTCTTGTACATAATCATGAAAAAATACTTAAGTATAAGGATGGAATTTTGAATACATACTAGCTCTTTGAAAGGAATCACAATCATTAGAAGAACCAAGAATTTAAACCACTCACAATTTGCTAATGATATAGTGTTGCTTGGTAGGGATTCTTTTGTGATTGTAGAGCATTTCAAAACTCTCATTGATATATTTTTCAATGCATTTGGGGGATGTGTAAATAACCACATGAGTTGTATATACAGTTGGAATGCCTCTCCTCATCGCATGACTTCCATAGTCAATACTATGGAGTTCTAATGCGCCTTAAACTAGTCTTCATTTAATTATCTAGGGATCCCCATCCTTCTTAACAATTCCAAAGAATTTGATTGGCAAGGTATTCAATATAAAATCAAGAAGAAAATGTGTCAGTGGGGAACACAATGGTTAAACCCAGTTGGGAGAGTGATTTTGATAAATATTGTTCTCTTGTCCTTGCTGATATATCAATGCTCTACAATTTTGGTGCTAGGTGGAATTATGCAACAAATAGGGGCATTGTTGTGAAAGTTCTTGTGGTAGAGAGGAAAAACAAATACAAAAAAAATAGTATCTAATAAACTAGAGAACAACTACCTCTCCTTTGGCTAATGGTGGTCTAGTCATTAAAGACCCTCAACTTATGAATAGGGTGATGGGCACAAAAAAATTATGGCATTTAATTTTTGGTCAAAAGGCATGGTAGAAAATTGTCATCATAAAGAAATGCCTGCAAACAAATCACCTTAGAATATTTGATAGAAAAATTCCATAGTGGTTTAGATCTTCAATTTGGAACCTTTGTAAAGCTTCAACTGCCATCATCTGAGATCATCTATCTTGGGTTCCTAGAAATGGCCTTCAAATTCATCTATGGGAGGAGAAAATGCAAGGTAAACCTCCTCTAAATCAATGTATATATCTATGTGTCCTAAATATTGGAAGGAGTTGTAAGGTATAAAGACTCTAGTGAACATTCCAGAGTGGGATAATGGAGTTTGTTGGGTGAACTAGAATTTGGGTAACCTCCCCCATCCTCTAAATGAAAAATGGAAAATAATTTTGATCAACCTTCAAGGAGATTCTTTGATCAATAAAGAGGTTTCTAACTTGAGAGGATGGGGTGAAACTTTTACACAATCAAAGAAGGATACATAATTTAGAATGAAGAAAGATATTAATTAGCTCAATAATTAATTTGTAAGGTGATATGGAAAAGTGATGGCCTCCAAAAAATAAAAATGTTATGTTTGATTTTAATTCATGGGAAAATTCTAATAGTTGAGAATTTCAAAAAACAAGGAATACAAGGTCCCTTGAGATTCTCTATGTGTAAACAATGTGAAGAAACTAGTGTTCACTTATTTCTGGAATGTGAATTTTCAAAAGAAATTTGTAGCTATTATTTTTCAAATATAAACATTCAAATGGACATGCCAAGGAGTGGGCAAGAAGCATTTCTAACTTGGAATACACATTATATTAGAACCTTTTAGAATAAACCTCTTCTAAAACAAATATGAACAACAATTCCTCCTTTATTGTGTTGGAAGATTTGGTTAGCTAGAACCAAAATTATATTCATGAATGAAGAAGTCTCACCCAGAAAAGTGGCTACTTAGGCATTGGTCCTTTTGAGAGAGGCCATCTCAATTAAGGGAATTAGAATACAAGTATGATCAAAATGGAACTTGAGGAAAAATTAAGGATAAAAGATATTCTTAATGTTCAAAAAAATCCTAGTCATACTTAGAAAGGAAAACCACATAAATATCATAAATGGCAAGTGATAATTCCAGAAGAGGAATTTTATGATTGGATATGTAGAAGAAAACACCATACTCTTTTCTTTGACAACACATTTAAAGGAAATCCAATGGAAAAAGGTGCAAGGGGGGGTTATCTTTGACCCTGAAGGAAAACATGAAACATCATATTCCTAGGGAATGAGAAAAGCCTCAAATAATCAAGTCGAGTCTTTGTATATTTAGATTAGAGTCTAGATAAGGAAGAATCAAGTCATAAAAAATATGACAGTGGTTGAAAATTTGATCCTAGGAATTCATTATTTTGGTCTTTAAAACTCTCCCTAAAGACACTCATCTTAATAGATTGCTATGTCACACTAAAAAAATGTCAGAAGGATTCGAGGAAGTCAAATTCCTTCATGTCCGGAGATGGATTAACCAATCA
Source organism: Picea mariana (assembly GCA_032191745.1). Lineage (NCBI taxonomy): Eukaryota > Viridiplantae > Streptophyta > Pinopsida > Pinales > Pinaceae > Picea > Picea mariana. The sequence continues at coordinate 116,994 of JASDQU010101992.1, forward strand.
ATGGATGCAATGGCCAATAAGGCATGTTCCTTACCTCTTGGTAAAATTTGGAAAAATGGTGGGGGGGAGGAAGTTTGTAATCTCCCCTAAGTTTATTATCTACCCTTCTTATTAAATGACCATAATAACAATACATGACAAGTGGAATTTCAATTATAACATGTATTTGAATAGGACCATAAGGGTGACCTATCATGCTATTCATACACACTTGCGGGAGGCATTATTCATTATCCCTGACAAGATGAGCTAGTGCAAAGCATGTGTAATTCTTCCTCATCTTTCGATGGGAATTTGGAAGTTTCAATTATGGATTTTGAGGAAAGGTCTAGGACTTTCCATTCTTCTCTTTATTTTTTTGGTTGGAAGGTTTGGTTCTAGTTTGAAGGCCATATTTGGAACCATTTCAAGTGGGGGTTCTTTGGAAGTGCAATAGGGAATACAAGACTCAACTACAATTTGGATTTCAACCTCGATGTTCAATCCTAGGTACTTTATTTGTTAATTATGAGTTTTCTTGTTCACAAAACTCAATAAAATCCTTTGGGACTAAAGGTTTATTCCCTTGCAGAGTTTATTTTGCAAGTTCCTCAATCAATTGTTTTCCTAGACAATTAGATCCATCATGGGATTACTCTCTCTTGGGATGGTCTTGTAAGTTTTTATTAAGCATGAATAGTTTCTTATATGAGATCTTGGATTCATATACTTGTTTTTCTCCTTCTAATAGGATATAAGAATTTTGAACTAATATTTATATTAGATACTCTAAGACAAGCAAAATGGAAAATCACCATGACCATTTTCGTGTTTCAATTAGATGTTGTGAGTGCCTTTGAGATGACATTCAAGAAACTGTATCATGGGGAATGGGGAGAATGGAGAAGGAATTAGGAGCATAGTTATGAAAAGGAATTAAAAGCTACAAGAAAACAAATTCTTAGGATGAAGGCCCAACTAGAAAGGCATAAGAGGAAAATAATCCTTATGGAGATAGTGGAAGAGAGCAATAGGGAGAAGCTGGAAAACAATAAGATTTAATAAAAGAATTAGGAGAGAGATTGGCATTTGGAGTTGGAGCAAAATATTGGGTTTATAGATTTGAGGCATTTTTTCTTGCCAATTATTTTTGTTAGTGCCTTTGAACAAGAGAAAACAACAACTAAAGAACAAGACACAATGGAAAAACATTCTAAGTGATTCAAGAGAGTAGATCCATCTGTAATGTCATCTGTTGTAGGAAGAAAGAAGACTACCCACTTTGGTCATGGTAACAAAAATGTTTAATTATTATGATGTATTTCAAATCTAGAATTGTTTTATCCATCCATTGGGTCATGATTGCCCACTTTGGTAATGGTAACAAAAAAGTTTAATTATTATGATGTATTTCAAGTCTATAGTTTTGTTAGGCCAATTTGTAATGCTTCTTACAAGTCAGATAATCAATAGTAATATTAGAAAATTGAAAATAGGACAAATAGGAAGCAAATACCAACATCTTTAAAACATTCTATATTTTTTTTACCGTGCCATCTCTTTTTGTTTGTATTAAAAGAATGGATTGTATAGTTGCATCCCCCTCTTTTATTTAATATAAATAGTAATTGTTTATGTTAAAAACACATTTAAACTATGACCTATAACATAGTAACATAGGAAATATAATACTAGTTCTAAAATTCATTAAATGTGTGTATAATGTCTTGTGGTTGCTTGTTTCTATATGTGAATTGGTGTGTCTTGTTCACTATGTATATGTATGTTTGTGTGTGAACTTCATTCATTGTGTACATGTGTGTATTATTGTGTCTCATTAGTGATAAATTGTGTGCATGCATGTACAAACACATACATGTCAATGATCATACGATGCTAATGATGAACAATTTTTAAGGTGAAATGATCTCTCGCCTTCAAATAGTTAATCTTGCTAGGATAAATTTTTACATTTCAAAGTTAATATTAAAACACAATCTTAACTTTAAAAAAAGTTAATGTTAAAACATAATCTTAACCTATAAAAAATTAATAAATTTATTATGTTTAATAACATTCATATAATACTCTTATTAACTCGAGCAAGAGCATGAGTTGGTTTCATTTTGTAGATGACACGTTTTTCATTTGGCCTCACAGCCATTCCAACTTGATCTCCTTCTTCAATCATCTTAACAACCTTCCCCCCCCCACATCCAACTCACTATGGAAACCCAAAAGGACAACTTTATCCCCTCCCTAGATGTTCTAATTTCTCATCTTATTGATGGCTCCCTTTCCCACCAAGTATACATGAAGAAAACTCACACTGATAGATACTTGAATTCCAATTCCCACCACCATTTAGCTAAAAAAATACACGGTCTTAAAAACCTTAATTACTCGTTCTATTTGCATTTATGACCCTCAATTCCTCATAGGAGAAAAATCCCATCTAACCAGAGCCTTGTTTTCCAATGGCTACTCATGCTCTCAAATCAACCAAGCCTTCTACTCAGCTTGCAACCCTAAACCAAAATTACCCCCTTCCTCCTCTCCTCCTCGTGCTCTCCTCTCTCTTCCTTATATTCAGGGCACCACCGATTACATCGCGAAACTCTTTGATAAAAATAATATCAAAATCGTGTTCAAACCTCACAAAACCATCAAACAAGTTTTCATATCTGCTAAAGATAAATCCGAACCGATGCTTGCCCAAGAGTTTACCATATTCTTTTCTCCTGTGGAAAATATTACATAGGTAAAACTAGTAGAACCTTTAAAGCCAGGTTGAAAGAGCATATAGTTGATACTAACCATAATCGATTTTCCAAATCAGATATCGTCGAACACTCTTCTAAATCAAAGCACCTCATTTGATTTTACCAAACTAAAATCTTAGTGTCAATCCCTCATTACTCCTCTTGTCTTATTTGGAAATCCCTTGAAATCAAAAAACATCCTAATAACTTTAATCATGAAGATGGATAAAACTTAGCCAATCCTAGAAGCCCTCCATTCATCACCTAAACCAATAGTCTTCCTCCAGAGAGATTTCTCTCAAACCTTTCCCTCATCCTCTCTTATTTCTTTGATAATTTTCCTCGCATCTAATTTTCTCCCTCCTCACATCTTTTATCTTGATCTCTTAGATTTACGCTTGTCTCTTTGTCCTTGCCGCCACTATTATCTCCTCTCAAAAACATGATTTTTTTCTCTTTTAATTTAGCAATCCCTTTAACTTCATATCATTATCCCTCACATTTAACTCTATTCTAATATTATCTTCCCCTTCTCCTCTCTTCAATTATTTTTAATCTATTTCTTTCCCTAATATTAATTCTTTGAAACCCTTATAATTCATTCTCATCACCTTCATTGATTACTCTTTATTTTACTTTATCATATTCATTGCATGCTTTTCCTAAACTCAACGATTATTTCTCATATCTCTTCATTATCCTCTATTCCCATCTTACCTTGTTTTCCCTTTATTGATCACCTTATTCCAATTCTTTATCTCTATGATTATTCTTAACTCTCTAACCTCAACGACCTCTACTCCCCCCACCCCTTTAACAATCCATAGGTATACCTTTCTAAATACCTAATCTCTATCTTTTCCCCATATTTATACCTTATTATTATTCTAATACTCCAGAATTTTTTCCTTATGTTTAATCTTACTTCACTAATCTCCACAACATATTTTTCTCCCCCTTTCAAAACCCTAGAACCTCACCCTTGCTAAATGCCTAATATTAACGACTATTTATAATAATTGGCTCAATACTAACCATTACCTTCTCTACCTTATTCCCCTTACTTTATACCCTATTATTTTAATACTTTATTAATATCTTTCTTTTTTCCCATTCTTAATTTTCTAATGTCATCGACTCTTTTTATCCCCCCATTTTTAATACCCTATATGTTTACCATTATTAATTACCTAATATTAATGACTATTTCTACTAATTTATTTTTTTCATCACTATCTATTACCTTTTCATCTAACGATTACTTACCAATCCCCCTATAATTACAACCTCAACACTCGTTTCCAACTTATCAAGCTTATTATGTCCCTGATGATGGGTGGAGTGTCCACTCGAAACGTTGGACGTTTCAAAACTTCACACACAGCTTGCATCCAAAAATTTCCCTAGCAAAATATTGTTTTCTCTTATAATATTCATTTAACATACTATTGTTTTCCTTACAGTATTCATACTTATTGGTCAACATTCTATGAGTACTAGCCGAGGTGGTTTGGTGAGATGGTTGGGAAGTAGTGCTTGCACGCTCCCCATCCGGGTTCAAATCCTCGATGAAGCATGGCCCATTGTGATAAGGATGGAAGGATCGGCGCCCCCCTCGTGGACGTCTTAGTCCTTGCTAAGTCATAAGTTTCCTGCTAGGCGTTGGCTTGTGGGATATTGACACTAGCCTAGGGTTTATAGTGGAAGTCAACCAAATTTGAGCCTGAGCCTCTCCCAAGTAATCCTGACTAGTTGTCAGTTCCCCTAGATCTTAAAAAAAAACTATTCTATGATTACAATAAAATTATTATTTTGAACTTCCATTTATGGACATGCATATTGTGTCATAAATATACTTTTGTGATGACCATTAATCATAATTGCACAATGGCCACAATCATAGTTCCATTAACTAATAACCACTAATTCTAGATGTAATAAATAACATGTGCTCTCACTTCTTGGTGTTATTAGTCCCTGTCGAAGGCATAGAGGGATTATAACGATCGATAATTCGTTGAATTCATATTAATATGTCCTTTTACTATAAATTTTTGCATCATCAGTATTGTTTGAACTATAGAAGTAAAAACATTATTTTTTATATAAGAAAAAAAACCTTATATGTCATCGTCTCATTGGAGAATATATTGGAGGTCTTATTGTCAGCTTCATTGTTCCCAATGTTGTAAATGTTTAGATATCCAAAGTTTTGAGCTTAGGCGCTCTTTTTTATTTTTTATTACATTTTTACTGAAATGTTTACATACCGAGAGTTCTGAGCATCGACGTTGTTTTTTAATGTTTTTATTATTTTTGAAATGTTTACATACCGAAGGTTTAGAGCATTGACACTTTTTTTGAGGTGCTTGAATAGGCCTGACAACTTAAATGTTTACATAGCGTGAGGTCCTTAAACAGGCCTGACAGCTTAAATGTTTTCATACCGCGAGGCCATTAAACAACCTGACAGCCTTAAATGTTTACCTAAATAGGCTTCTCACAGTACATTTTTCCTCGAATTTTTCCATACAATGTTGCAATGAATTTGGACAATATAATTGTCCACCGCCAGTTGCATAGCCATTGTATGTTTCATACTTCTTCTATGCTTGGAATGCAATTTGGTCATCATTGAAGATACATACATTGTTTACTGGTTCGGTGGGTGCTTCTTGTTCTTTGGTTAGTCGGTTGCTACTTATTGCTGTTTGGTTCAACTTTGCAAGGTTGAGGACCTACGCATGCAGTTGGACCTATTGGTGCTTGTTTCTTGATTTTGTTTAATTCAACTTTGCAGGGTTGGGGTCCTGCATCTACAGTTGGAGCTATTTTTTTGAATTTGCAGGGTCCAAGTCCTGCACCAACAATTCAATTTGTGCTTCGGTCGTTCATCATTGCAGAGTAGGTTTGAATGTCATAATTTGATTTCTATTTATTCTTTGTTGTTTATTGTTTGCAGGTAATAATGTTTGATTATTTCTACTGGCATGCTCGTCATATGTTTCAAGTTCCTTCTGTGCTTGGGATGCAATTTTGTAATCATTGGAGATACATATGTTGTTCATTGGTTCAGTGGTTTTTGCTTGTTCATTGGTTCCTTGGTTCGTCGGTTGCTTCTTGTTGTTGTTTGGTTCAAAATTGCAAGTTTGAGGTCATGGGGCTGCAGTTGGGTATGTTTGTGCTTCCTCGCTGGTTTGTTGCTTGTTGTTTTCTTTTTTTTGCTTCAGCTTTGCAAGTTTGGGGTCCTGCGCTGACAATTGGAGGTGCTTTTTTTTCACTTTGTGGTGTTTAGGTCCTGCACCCGCAAGTGGACCTGCGGTTCTGTTGTTTGTCGTGTCGAGCGAGATCGAGATCTGATGCATGTCCCATGCCCACCTATCCTGCTCTTAAATTTTGCTCCAATTTTTTTCCTAGCTCTGAACCATACCTACATGTCTTTGCAAAATGTTCTTGTAGAAGAAAAGGATATTGAGATGGTGCTAGCAAGAGTGGTGTTTCGTGAATTGCAAATTGAAATATTCGGTTTCTATGTTGCTTTGCGTGCAACATTGCTAGCATAACGAATGTGTTCTCAAATGCATCACACCATTTACATTTGAACGAAACCATTATCATTCTAGGATAATTTATTGTTAACATGATACAAAATAGTGGCATAACAAATAATTGGACAACTACATGTGCAATTGCAATGTCTGTGGTCTTTTTGTTAAGATAAACATGTGCAAAATGCACTTATTAACCATATATGGTGAAATGTGAAAATATCACAATACAACTTCTTTATCATGTACACAAACTGGTCTGACCACGATACAATTTGTCTTGTACTTGAAATATGAGAAGTACATCAAAGATACTGCAAAATTATATTTCCATGTCTCAAAGCATATCTAGATACTTTGATGCACAAAACCAAAATCATTCAGCTATGGCCATACAATTTCTTAATATCTTTGGTCTTGTAATATATTTTGGGCAGGAAAAACTCTATATAATTACAACCATGGATCGAGAAAAGCAAAGATTCATGTTTCTAACTATCTTTTATTCTATTCCTTGATTCTCATTTACTGTATGTGCATATTACTTGTTCTCCCCTTCATACCAGCTTCCATTCATGTTCATTGTATTTTGTGCGTTCCCACGTTGAAACAAACAACATACCTGGAGAAAACAAAGGAGTCTTTACCACAAATATAGAAGAGGAGATACAAAGGTGCATGCTTGTATTGTTATTTCATATTCCATTGTTTTGTATTTCATTTATTATCTGTATATGTGTTCACCTAATTTATTGTATGTAGATATTGTGTATCTTCCTACATAATAACTTATCTTCATGTCATTTGTATTCTTTGTGCCGCTATATTGAAATAAATCGAACTCTGTTTATTTTTTTAAATGTTGTCCTGCATACCAACTTACCTTCATGTCCATTGTATTTTTCTGCATTGCTACATTTAAACAAACAGAATATCTAGAGAAGACGATAGACTCTTTGCCGCAAATGTAGAACATGAGATACAAAGGTGCATGCTTCTACTCTTATTTCATATTCCAGTGTTTAGTATTTCATTTATTGTCTGTATATTTGTTCTACTTGTTCTACTGCTTTGCACCTAATTTATTGTATGTAGATACTACGTATCTTTCTAAATAGTAACTTATCCTCATGTGAATCGTATTCTCTTTGTTGCTACATTGAAATAAATAGAATTTTGTTTCTTTTTTTTACATGTCTTTCTGCATACTAACTTACCTTCATGTCCATTATATGTTCGGCATTGCTACATTGAAAGAAACAGATTAGTTGGACAGGAATATGAATTCTTATATGCCACAACAGAGGAGGATAAAGTACAATATTCGAAAAGGTATACCAACTGTGCTAGTAAATCAAACACACAAAACAGGTGGGTGCATATAATATTGGACTAGAAAACGATGATTTGGAAACAATGGGCCTTTGTTGAGACTTCTTGCTTCCAAAGATTTCCCTCCCCATTTCTAATTTTCCCACTTTCTATTATCCCCCTTTTTTTCCTCTTCTATACTTAATCGAATTCCCCTTCATTTTTCTCATCTACTTTCGTTTTATGGTTGCTTTGCTTAGTCATATTTCCGAAAATGTCTAGGTGCGCGGGTTGGCAGACTCACGGGTTCACATTTACACTCATGCTTCTATATCATGACTCCAACCGACGGTTTCATCATTCCATACTTAGCCATTTTTTCAATCACAGGTTCTCGGGTTGGCGGGTTCAAGATTGTGCCTCTAGCTTCGAAATTTTCATGATATAAAGATTAGCCGCCATACCCCCCCATCATGCCTTATTCCATGTTACACATTTTTGCAGTCAAAAAATCCAAGGCATACAGTTTGACCGTCGGGTCCTCATGTTTCCTAAGTATCCCTTGACACCCTATTTCGTATTCCATCTTCTTCGACCTTGTATGTGACATTCAGAACAATTATGGAAAATATACAATGCATATGTTTATTTAGTCCTTCTGATGTTCATCTACACATACTTGCATCATAAAAAGTTGGACTAGTGACATGGCCATGAGCAGTCAATCATCACAAACATCAACAGACCGACAAGGCCAAAGGTAAAGATTCATACAATGTGTTCCTCATATGTTTACGAAACAAATATCCTCAGCTATTATTCATCTATGCCATGATAAATATGTTGATGTCATCTGCAACACATACTTTGTAGTTCACAAGAAGTATCAACGAGTGCAAGTGAGATGTCGAACATACTGCAAGTCCCATAGACTAAGAGGTCTGGTTGCAAACATTTGGCTCCATAATTCATCCAAGTTGTGCGTCTACTTGTACATTTATGCCAGGAAAAAAGAAAAAAAAAAATAATGCAGACTACCATTCACATTACTTTTCCTGTTCAAAAAATGTCACCAGGTCTAAACTTATAACACCCAAAATACTATCAATAGAGGGCTTGAACAGTCGTTGAACTGGACAAGAGTTCGTCGGGGACATAATGGTCGTCTATAACACCTACTTGGACAAGGCAAACAAAACTAGATCCATTATGCGTAATGAAATGACATACAACAAAGCCCTGATGACAGTCACACTGAGTATTCCCGCACAACTTGTCCAGAAACATGCAAAAAAGATATTGCCAGGTAATGGGATATCCATTACAAATTTTAATATATTTCCCAAAATAGTATATGACCATGGTGATTGTGATCAGATTATATCACTCAACGAAACAAGTATTGTGGAAAAAATTATTGTGATTTGTTCATAATATCGTTTCATCCCGGACACAACAATCAACCAACTTGCATAGAGCAACAACACTTACCCAATCAGAACCATTGGTGCAATTGTCACACTCGCGAGAAAACTTGGCTCACAACACATTCTCCATATAAAATATGGGGAGTCAGACAACAATAAGGCAATGGTACCGTTCTCCATATCCAATTTTGTCCTTTACTTTCACATGTCCGTGCATCTAGATTATGTTACACAACTATTGCACTATTCCATGTTGCAGCTACAATTGTTCAACACCTATTCAAATTTGTTTTCATCAATGGAACAACAATTGCATAAAGGGAAATTTCCACTTATGCTCTTCAAAAATATAACAAATAAAATAGATGTTAAAGAAAGGATCTTTTGCACAACCCAAGCAACATTTGTAACAGAACTGTGAACAGACATAGTACATGATCTCAAGAAGCTAACTATCTCTACAACTGTTGTGTGTATATATCTACAATTTCATCCTCACTTTTCTCATACAAATTTCCTTCACCAATTTTCTGCAGTTTTTCTTTTTTTGTTGTGCAGTTGTATATTATATTGTTCAATATATTAATTGTTATGCTCACGTGCCCAGGTTGAGGGTGTTTTGGTTGCAGCGAATGCATACTTGACCCCCTTCGAGCCTGTATGTGCCAAATGAAACTCTCTTTCTTCTTCCTCTGCTTTGATAAATGATGGTACAATTGATTGTCTACGATGCAGTAAAAATTTCCCTTACATATATAGACATTTCCTCAATGTTGGCATCTGAACCGTGGGAAACACAATCGTACATTGTACAATTAGACAACCTTTGTTACAAGATGTGCTTCATGGGTTAGCATAATTTCCATATGAAGTATACCTACAGAAAAAGGCAAACAGTTTCCACATGCTGCATGAATTTTGGGTCCATGGCAAATTTACCTTAAATGAAGACAATGCAATACTGCATATAAAAATAATATGAAGCTTTGGCAGGAAATGAAAAAATATCATGTGTATCTGTAATTTTTCTTCAATACCCAAATGAATGTTCATGGGACTCAAGTTCTTCGGAGTTTACATCTATGGCTGTAAAATTTTATTTCCATAGATTTTGTCTCTTTTGTGCACTTGAAAAAAATAAGGAGAAACTAACTACAAATCAAATCGGTGGTGTTGTTATTTTGATGTTTTTTTGCATCTTCCAGTAAAAATTTTGCATATTTGTTGGGGTGTCCAAATGAAAAAAAAAATGATGGCTAGTTGTGGATTTGTTGGAGGAGTCTGCAATTTTTTGGGTGCCCAAATTGGAAAAATGTTTTCCAACTATATAGCAATGGCATGATTTATGCATTTTTTGGGTACCCAAATAAAAAAAAAAGATGATCTCCAACTATACTTTTATGGTAGGATATTTGCATTTTCTCGGTTCCCTAATTGAAAAAAAAGGGTTCAACATGGGTTGAAGCATGAGCTTGATATATTCATAATTCCCTATAGAGATTAGGGAGTTCGTGCATTGGAATTCATATAGGCAGGTGCATTTATTGTTGATGTACAAGCGCATAAGATTGTTCAATCCATAAATGAGAAGCATAAGGAAAAACCCCATACAAAGTATCCAACTATGAATAACTCAGGCCCATCCTTTGAACCATCGAAATGGCTTGCTCCTCTGGGCGGAACCATCAGGCATTTCCAATAATATTGGAAATTTGGCATTGTTAAAACTGGTAGTGATAGAACATGGCATTATCAAAAGAAAATGTCTATAGTGATCTTGCTTCATGGTAAAATAGTAATCGACAAGTTTCTTTCTCCCCATTTGGGGGTTTGGTTATAGCTGGGATACAATTTCGAAGCTCCATTGATTTTTTGTTGTCTTGTGTTTGGCAGAATTTTGTTCTTATCTCATGGCCCTGGTTATTTTCTCATGGGAGAATATACCATATGTAAGAGAACCAATGCCACATGTGTTTTTTATATTATATCAAATTGTTTGATGCATAAGTCTATGCGTACTTCTCTATGGACCCTTGTGGGATCTCACTTGGCGCCTTCTGTGTTCATGCGTTGCCTTGTGCCTCGACTTTCAATACATTTGGTGTTTACTTGGCTCTTGGTTGTATGATTCGTTCTGGAAAATTAATGATACATTTAGGATCTTGGCAGTGTTTCTATGATATTAAAGAATACACAGGACCTTCTTTTCCTTTTAATATAAGCTCTCAGATGCAAATGTAGTATGTGGCTCGTTTTAACACTTTTCCTTGATCGATGAACTTAGAAAAAATCATCTCTAGGAATACTTTGAACTAAAAGGATATATACTATGTGAAGTCCAATAGAACTATCATATCAACCACAGAAAATTCAAATTCAAATTTTTCGTTGTTATACTTATGGTGAAGTTGAAAGTACAATAATTTTACTTAAACATTCAAAAAATGCTTTTCTTGTGGCTTTTCGATGCTTCTCTTATGCAAACACATTGATTGAAGATCTCGTTCACATGTTTAATGCACTTCATAGTTACTATTAAGACCATCAATGGGGCTTTCTTACACCAATTCTCATTTCCGAAAATTGCCATCCCCTTTCTTTTTGCCCTTTGCTTTCCCTTTCTGGTTACTTAGTCATTTTTTGGAAAATGTCTAGGTGCACGGGTTGGCAGATTCACGTGTTTAGATTTCCACTGATACTTTTATATCACGAGTCTGACCGACCACTTCCCCATTCTGTATTCAGTAAAATTTTTGGATCGCGGGTTCCTGGGTAGACGGGCTCAACATTGCGTTTCCATTGTTCTGTTGCCTACAAACAACACTTGAACTTCCTCGATCTACAAATTGACAACCAAATTCCCCTTTATTTTTCTCATTTACTTCCCTCTCCGGTTACTTAGTTGTTTTCCCGAATGTGTAGTTTTTCCGAATGTCTCATGCTTTTATATACAACACCCAAAGTTCCTCAATATACAAATTGACCGTCGAAGTCTATCATTTTCCCTTGTTCCATGTTACACATTTTGCAATTAAAAGCTGGGATACATACAATTTGACCATCAGGCCGTCATGTCTCCTGAGTAGAACTTGTGGCCCTGTTTTCAAGCCCATCAATATGCCATGTTTCGAGTATGTCTCATGCTTTTATATCACAAGTCCGACCAACCACTTACCCATTGCATACTTAACCACTATTTCCATCGTCGGTTCCTGGCCAGGATTGCTCAACATTGTGCTTCCATTCTTTCGCGACCTGCAAACAACACCCGAAATTCCACGATACACAAATTGGTCGTCGAAATCTGTCATTGTGCCATGTTCCGTGTTACACATTTTGCAGTCAAAATTTCAGAGACATACAATTTGACCATCGGCCCCTCATGTGTCCTGAGTATAACTTGTGACCCTATTTTGAAGCCCGACTGACCACTTTCCATACTTGGTCATTTCTTGTAATCTCTTTCGTGGGTTGGCGGGTTGACGAAATGTGCAATGCTTAATCGCTCTTTACCATCCCTGCCACCTTCACACTTCTTTCTAGATATGCAATTATTAATATTTAATTCTAATAGCTCATCATGCAGGAACCGTTAAGATTGTCATCAATGTCCGAAAGGCTGGAGAAAATTTGTCATTATTACGAATTAAACCAAGATTTGTGGAGGGTTGTGTTATCCTTTCCAAGTGTTAATTTAAAGCATCATGCAATCTCTTCCAAGGTTGGAGCCTTCACAAAATATCTAATCCTTAATCGCTCTTCGTTGTCACTGCCACCTTCGCACATTTTTCTAAATATGCAATTAATAAGATTCTATGATAACAACTCATTACGCACGAACCATGGAGATTGTCATTGATCAGTGAAAGTCTCAAGGAGATATCCCATTGATACGCATTAAACCAATACTTGCAGAGGATTATATTATCCCTCATGAATGTTCATTTCAAACATCATCTGGATCAAACAGACATTCTCGTTAACTTATGGCAGCAGTTTGACAACAGTTATGTCCAAATATAGTAAACACCTTTGGGCATGATGACCATAAGTTCCAGTGCTCCGGGGCATATTCTTACTACTCATCTCCCTCTGCCCAGGAGAAAAAAAGGATATGGTCCTTTGGTGCACCGAGAGACATATTTCAAGCCAAATAATTCCAAGGAAACCTCGCCTACTCAGACAGACCACCCGCCTGCATTGATGGTTGGTGCAGAGGTTGATGCGGTTAATTTCGAGCCGGAAGAAGATGATCTGATGGACGATGATATGAAAATGGATGATGGCAATGTATATGTTGTTCCCACTCCTGCGCCCAAATTGAAATCAACCATAATAGGGGGCACTTCACGGATCGACGATGGCATCCTTGACAAGACCAAAGGAATGGGTTTCAAAAAATAAACTAACGTTGAACGCAATATCCACTTTGCAACTCGAGAGTAGGAATTCCAAAGGTCCAAATTAGTTTGTTTTGGGTGGAAGTCTTTCACTGTAAGGAAATGGTCTCTTGATGCTCCCATAAATATATTTCAAGACAAATAATTATTCAATTGTGGGACCACTCTCCTGTTCTCTGGATATACAATTAACATCTTAGGGGATGAGGACCATAACTCCCACTAGTGCAAGGCATAGTCCTACTACTCATCTCATTCTGCCCAGAATGGACTAATTTGGGCCTCTGCAATTTCTCGTGCAGCCTATGTCCTTGAAGTATTTGCGTGTAAGGAGGGGGTCTCTTGGTCCCCTCCCACCCAAAATGAATTAATTTGACCTCTTGAATTGCTCGTACAGGATGTGTCCCTGAAGTCTTTGACTATGAGGAGGTTGTCTCTTGGTGTGTCCTAAATTTCAGTTTCGGGCTCTTTTGCTTGCCCTACAATGTTTTTAGTCTTCTTCCTCATGGGAATCTTGTGAGAACTATCAATTTTACCACAAGGATGGGTTCTTATGTCCTCCTACATTTGAAAAATTATGGGTTTCTTTATTGCTAGGGTGGGCCGTTAGAGCGATGTTGCAGGGTGTCATGCTCTTCCCAGTGGAAACTGCGGATTGGACACTCTTCTCGTTAAGGCCTTTTCCCTGTTATTTGTACAATTCAGTGGTGCCTTGCAATGTCTCTAGGTCGCCAGCGTCAGGAGAAGGAGTGTTGTTCCATTGCTTCAAGCCAGAGAATTATACCATTACGGAACCACTCTCATGTTTCTTTACCACTTTAGGTCTTCCACAAGATATTGAGATTGCGACAACGAACATTGACCTTTCGTGGAGAAGACTACAAGGAATTCCTAAAGAAAATCATGGTAATGAGTCGTGTATGCATGTTGAAGACCATCTTGATGGCTCCTGCATGTTGTCCCACTAGAGGAACAACACAAAATTGTATGCATGTTTTTGTTTTTTGGTGCGTAGATCCTGTACCTGTATTGATGAAAAATATGTTCAATGTTTTGGTGCAAATAACTCAGTCCAATTTCTATGGATAGATATACACTGCCGGGTAATTTTTTTTTTATGGATTTACTATTAAAAAATTTGCCTTGGAATCTTGGTTGTTGTTTCTTTTCCAGATTTAACACCTCTTCTCATTAACATGGTTTGATAGTCTCTTGGTTCTTGAATATTATATTGGCTCAATTAATTTGATCTAATATGGAGCATTTAACAATTATATGACAATGGATTGTGTCGATTCCACCAAGATTCTATGGAAATAAAAATGAACTTTCAGACAGTTTCAAACCAACATTCAATTATATTCCTATTGCAGATAGAAAATAGCAAATCTAATTCACGACGTGGCAGTCGCGGCCCCGCCCTGGAAATTTCGTTTTCATCTCAACCCTGTTGAGCAAACGATTTCTTATTTCCCTTTCGCTTCCTTGATTCCTTTACTCCAAAAGGAAACAATTTATTAGTTGTCCATCCTCTGGCCTCTATTTGAGCACTTTTTACTTTATTAATGAAATTACCAAATTTCTTCTTCACGAATAAAAATAAAAAATGATCTATGGTGGTTGTACTCAAATGGGACTGTGAAATCAACTACAATATTAAAATTCAAAATCATCATTGTTGTTTCTAGACATGAAATTATTAATCTTTAATGCTAACAACCCATCATGCAAGAGATTTAATACTTAAGTTAATATGTCAAAGTCATGGAAGAATGTATGAAGAACACAATTACTCCCACAAGTTGCAATAAAAACAAATCTTCAACAAAGCATTTGCTCACACCCTTTTTAATGGTACAAGCAAAATAGAAAATGAGTAAGTGGATAAAATATTGGACTAAAAAATGATGGTTTTACAACAATGGGGCTTGTTTGAGACCAATTCCCACTTACGAAAATTTCCCTCAGCTTTTCTATTTTCCCACTCTTTTATCCCCTTCTTTTCCCTCTTCTATACTTAACCAAATTCCACTTTATTTTTCCCCTGTAGTTTCTCTTTCTGGTTACTTAGTCATTTTTTCCGAAAATGTCTTGCTACGCGGGTTGGTGGATTCACGGGTTCACATTTTTATTCATGCTTTTATATCGCGATTCCACTGAGTGCTTCCCATTTCCATACATAGCCACTTTTTCGATCGTGGGTTCCTGCCCAGGCGGTCTCTAAATTGCACTCCCATTGTTTCGTGACCTACAAACAACACTCTGACTTCTGCGATACACAAATTCACTTACGAACTCCCACATCATCCCCTCTTCCGTGTTACACATTTTTCACTCAAAAGTTTTGATACATACAATTTGACCATCGGGGCCTCACGTCTCCTCAAGAACCCTTGTCGCCCTATTTTGAAGCCCGTCCAACCACTTTTCACACTTGGCCATTTCTTGGAATCTCTTTCGCGGATTGTCGGGTTGGCGGGTTCAGGAAATTTCCAATTCCTATTCATTGTTCCGTGTGCCCTCCACCTTCATACTTCTTTCCAAGTATATGCAATAAGTATACAACTTCTCCATAAACATACAAAAAATCTCTTGCTAGGAAATGAGATATCTATTACAAATTTGAATATATTAGCCCTTATTTTCCCTCTTCTATACTTAACCAAATTACTGTTTCTTTTTCCCCACTACTTTCTCTTTCTGGTTACTTAGTGGTTTTTTTTCGAAAATGTCTAACTGCGTGGGTTGGTGGACTCACAGGTTCACATTTTCACTCGCACTTTTATATCGTGAATCCGACCAACCACTTCCCATTGCATACCTAGCCACTTTTCCGATCACGAATTCTCGAGCAGGTGGGTTCTAGATTTCACTTCCATTTTTTTGTCACCTGCAAATAGCACCCCAACTTCTGCGATATACAAATTTACTGCCAAACTCTGACATCCATAGTTGGCCATTTCTTGGAATCTCTTTCGCGGATTGTCGGGTTGGCGGGTTCACGAAATCTCCAATTCCTAATCGTTGTTTATTGTGCCTGCCACCTTCGCACTTCTTTCCAAGTGAGAAATAACTTAGGTTTAATGATAATAACTCACCATGCCTCTAGGAGACAGTCATACTAATTGTACCTACACAACTTGTCCAGAAACATGGAGAAAGTATCATGCCAGGTAATGAGATATCTATTACAAATATCAATATATTAGCGAAAACGAGTCCCACCGACCGTTTCCCTATTCCATACTTACCAACATTTTCACTTGTGGGTTCGCGGACAGGCGGACTGCACTTCCATTGTTCCTTGACCTGCAAACAGCACCTCGGCTTCCATGATATACAAGTTGACTTCTGGACTTCCACATCATCCCCTCTTCCATGTTACACATTTTTCACTCAAAAGTTTCGATACATACAATTTGACCGTTGGGGCCTCACGTCTCCTCAGGAACCCTTGTCACCTTATTTTGAAGCTTGTCTGACCACTTTCCACACTTGGCTATTTCTTGTAATTTCTTTCGCGGATCGTCGGGTTGGTGGGTTCAGGAAATTTCCAATTCCTGGTCATTGTTTCCTGTGCTTGCCAACTTCACACTTATTTCCAAGTATATGCAATAAGTATACAATTTTTCCATAAACATGTAGAAAAGATATTTCCAGGAAATGGGATATCTATTACATATTTGAATAGATTACCCCTTCTTTCTATACTTAACCAAATTCTCGTTTCTCTTTCCCCTCTACTTTCTCTTTCTCGTTACTTAATTGTTTTTCCAAAAATGTCTAACTGTGTGGGTTGGCAGACTCACAGGTTCACATCTGCACTTGTTATTTTATATCGCTACTCCGACTAGCCACTTCCCCATTCCATACCTAGCCACTTTTCCAATCACGGATTCAAGGGCAGGCGGGCTCTAGATTGCACTTCCATTATTCTGTAATCTGCAAACAAGACCTTGACTTTCGTGATATACAAATTTATTGTCGGACTCTGACATCATACCCTATTCCGTGTTACACATTTTTCACTCAAACGTTCTGAGACCTAAAGTTTGACCGTCGAGTCCTCACGTCTCATGTGGAACTATTGTCACCCCATTTTGAATCTCATCTATTCGCTTTCCATACTTGGTCATTTCTTCGAATCTCTTTCGTGGATCGTTAGGTTGGCAGGTTCACGAAATATCCAATTCCTAATCATTGTTTCCTGTGCCTTCCACCTTCACACTTAGTAAGCTTCTAAGTGTGCAATTAGTGAGCTTTAATGCTAAACCAGGATTTGAAGAGATCTCTCATTAATATGCATTAAACCAAGATTTGTGGAGGGTTATATTATCCCTTCCGAGTGTTAATTTCAAACATCATGGAATGTCGTCTGCACATCGTCGGGTTGGCCCATTCATGAAACCTTCAATCTTTAATTCCAAAAACAATTCTGACCGATCGTTTCCCTATTCCATACTTAGCCACTTTCCCATAATTCTACAAATATACAAACCGACCATTGAAATGCACCATCATGCCCTCTTCTATATTACGCATTTTGCAGTAAAACATTTCGAGACATACAATTTGACCGTCGGACACTCACCTCTCCTGAGTATCCCCTGTAACCCTATTTTGAAGCTCGTCTGACCACTTTCCATACTTGGCCATTCCTTACTTTATCTTCCCTGTCTCCGTCACCTCTGCACTTGTTTATAGTAAAAAATTGTTTATAAACAAACACACACACATATATATAAATTATAAAGACATATAATTTGACCATCGAGTGCTCACCTCTCCTCTGTATCACTTGCATCCTTACTTTCAAGCTCGTCCGACCGCTTTTCA
>JASDQU010101992.1:135526-155812 GCA_032191745.1 Picea mariana
CCAAACAGGTATAGCCCCGGGTCGCGTGGCATGTCCACCGGACCACGGGCCAACCGTTCAACCAATTTCGCCGTATAACCGAACCACCAACCATGGGGTGCCACGTGGCTTCCCCTGAGTGGGCCACGTGGCACCCTTTTTTCGCCAACCAAAACCTGACACGTGGCGTGATATGATTGGACCACCTACTTGCCACGTAGACTGCCGTACAACCACGCGTCGTTTTGTCGTGCTACCACGTCAGCGATGACGTCAACTGGTGCCACGTGTCACCCTGTGAGTGGTGACATGTGTCACCTTGATATTGGCCCGTCCACCTGCCAAAAGTGCCAAATCAGCATGCCACGTGGCACTCTCTGATGCTGCCACGTGTCCCATGTACGGACCTGCCACGTCATGCCACGTGTCAAACGCCGATTGGTCCATGTCATCGTATGGCTGCCACGTCGATGCTGACGTCAGCGTGCCATGTGTCACCCTCTGAGGCTGCCACGTGTCATCATCCTGCGCTGCCACGTCACTGTACGGACCGCCACGTGTCCTCATCCTGCGCTGCCACGTGTCGCCTTCTGGTTGGCCCACGTCAACTGTACGGCCTGCCACGTGTCACTGTACGGACATGCCACATGTCACTGTACGGACATGCCACATCATCACTGTACGGACTGACACGTGTCTGTACAGACTGTACGGACAGGTACAGTCAACATCCCNTTTCGGACAGAAGGCGATATCTTCCTCATACGGACTCCATTTGCGATAAAAATTATACCACCGGATTCAGGAAGACGAGACGGACGCAATGGTACAGGTTTTGCCGCATTCCGAGCACTTTCATTTTTGAGCATTTTTAAGCCCTATCTGGCTTCTGGATCTGTTTTCAGATCAATCCCCATCCTTCTGAACAATTCCAAAGAATTTGATTGGCAAGGTATTCAATATAAAATCAAGAAGAAAATGTGTCAGTGGGGAACACAATGGTTAAACCCAATTGGGAGAGTCATTTTGATAAATATTGTTCTCTTGTCCTTACTGATATATCAATGCTCTACAATGTTGGTGCTAGGTGGAATTATGCAACAAATAGGGGCGTTGTTGTGAAAGTTCTTGTGGTAGAGAGGAAAATCAAATACAAAAAAAATAGCATCTAATAAACTGGAGAACAACTACCTCTCCTTTGGCTAATGGTGGTCTAGTCATTAAAGACCCTCAATTTATGAATAGGGTGATGGGCACAAAAAAATTATGGCATTTAATTTCTGGTCAAAAGGCATGGTAGAAAATTGTCATCATAAATAAATGCCTGCAAACAAATCACCTTAGAAGATTTGATAGAACAATTCCATAGTGGTTTAGATCTTCAATTTGGAACCTTTGTAAAGATTCAACTGCCATCATTCGGGATCATCTATCTTGGGTGCCTAGAAATGGCCTTCAAATTCATCTATGGGAGGAGAAAATGCAAGGGAAACCTCCTCTAAATCAATGTATATATATATATGTGTCCTAAATATTGGAAGGATTTGTAAGGTATAAAGACTCTAGTGAACATTCCAGAGTGGTATAATGGAGTTTGTTGGGTGAACTAGAATCTGGGTAACCTCCCCCATCCTCTAAATGAAAAATGGAAAGTAATTTTGATCAACCTTCGAGGAGCTTCTTTGATCAATAAAGAGGTTTCTAATTCGAGAGGACGGGGTGAAACTTTTACACAATCAAAGAAGGATACATAATTTAGAATGAAGAAAGATATTAATTAGCTCAATAATTAATTTGTAAGGTGATATGGAAAAGTGATGGCCTCCAAAAAATAAAAATGTTATGTTTGATTTTAATTCATGGGAAAATTCTAATAGTTGAGAATTTCAAAATACAAGCAATACAAGGTCCCTTGAGATTCTCTATGTGTAAACAATGTGAAGAAACTAGTGTTCACTTATTTCTGGAATGTGAATTTTCAAAAGAAATTTGTAGCTATTATTTTTCAAATATAAACATTCAAATGGACATGCCAAGGAGTGGGCAAGAAGAATTTCTAACTTGGAATACACATTATCTTATAACCTTTTAGAATAAACCTCTTCTAAAACAAATATGAACAACAATTCCTCCCTTATTGTGTTGGAAGATTTAGTTAGCTAGAAACAAAATTATATTCATGAATGAAGAAGTCTCACCCAGAAAAGTGGCTACTTAGGCATTGGTCCTTTTGAGAGAGGCCATCTCAATTAAGGGAATTAGAGGACAAGTATGATCAAAATGGAACTTGAGGAAAAATTATGGATAAAAGATATTCTTAATGTTCAAAAACTTCATAGTCATACTTAGAAATGAAAACCACATAAATATCATAACTGGCAACTGATAATTCCAGAAGAGCAATTTTATGATTGGATATGTAGAAGAAAACACCATACTCTTTTCTTTTACAACAAATTTAAAGGAAATCCAATGGAAAAAGGTGCAAGGGGGGGTTATCTTTGACTCTGAAGGAAAACATGAAACATCATATTCCTAGGGAATGAGAAAATCCTCAAATAATCAAGTTGAGTCTTTGTATATTTAGATAAGAGTCTAGATAAGGAAGAATCAAGTCATAAAAAATATGACAGTGGTGGAAAATTTGATCATAGGAATTCATTATTTTGGTCTTTAAAACTCTCCCTAAAGACACTCATCTTAATAGATTGCTATGTCACACTAAAAAAATGTCAGAAGGATTCAAGGAAGTCAAATTCCTTCATGTCCAGAGATGGATTAACCAATCAGTGGATGCAATGGCCAATAAGGCATGTTCCTTACCTCTTGGTAAAATTTGGAAAAATGGTGGGGGGGAGGAAGTTTGTAATCTCCCTTAAGTTTATTATCTACCCTTCTTATTAAATGACCATAATAACAATACATGACAAGTGGAATTTCAATTATAACATGTATTTGAATAGGACCATAAGGGTGACCTATCATGCTATTCATACACACTTGTGGGAGGCATTATTCATTAGCCCTGACAAGATGAGCTAGTGAAAAGCATGTGTAATTCTTCATCATTTTTCGATGGGAATTTGGAAGTTTCAATTATGGATTTTGAGGAAAGGTCTAGGACTTTCCATTCTTCTCTTTCTTTTTTTGGTTGGAAGGTTTGGTTCTAGTTTGAAGGCCATATTTGGAACCATTTCAAGTGGGGTTTCTTTGGAAGTGCAATAGGGAATAAAAGACTCAACTACAATTTGGATTTCAACCTCGATGTTCAATCCTAGGTACTTTATTTGTTAATTATGAGTTTTCTTGTTCACAAAACTCAATAAATTCCTTTGGGACTGAAGGTTTATTCCCTTGCAGAGTTTATTTTGCAAGTTCCTCAATCAATTGTTTTCGTAGACAATTAAATCCATCATGGGATTACTCTCTCTTGGGATGGTCTTGTAAGTGTTTATTAAGCATGAATAGTTTCTTATATGAGATCTTGGATTCATATACTTGTTTTTCTCATTCTGATAGGATAAGAATTTTGGGCTAATATTTATATTAGATACTCTAAGACAAGCAAAATGGAAAATCACCATGACCACTTTCGTGTTTCAATTAGATGTTGTGAGTGCCTTTGAGATGACATTCAAGAAACTGTATCATGGGGAATGGGGAGAATGGAGAAGGCACTAGGAGCATAGTTATGAAAAGGAATTAAAAGCTACAAGAAAACAAATTCTTAGGATGAAGGCCCAACAAGAAAAGCATAAGAGGAAACTAATCCTTATGGAGGTAGTGGAAGAGAGCAATAGGGAGAAGCTAGAAAACGATAAGATTTAATAAAAGAATTAGGAGAGAGATTGGCATTTGTAGTTAGAGCAAAATATTGGGTTTATAGATTTGAGGCATTTTTTCTTGCCAATGATTTTTGTTAGTCCCTTTGAACAAGAGAAAACAACAACTAAAGAACAAGACACAATGTAAAAACATTCTAAGTGATTCAAGAGAGTAGATCCATCCGTAATGTCATCTATTGTAGGAAGAAAGAAGACTACCCACTTTGGTCATGGTAACAAAAATGTTTAATTATTATGATGTATTTCAAATCTATAATTGTTTTATCCATCCATTGGGTCATGACTTCCCACTTTGGTAATGGTAACGAAAAAGTTAATTATTATGATGTATTTCAAGTCTATAGTTTTGTTAGGCCAATTTGTAATGCTTCTTACAAGTCAGATAATCAATAGTAATATTAGAAAATTGAAAATGGGACAGATAGGAAGTACATACCAACATCTTTAAAACATTCTATATTTTTTTTGTTTGTATTAAAAGAATGGATTGTATAGTTGCATCCCCCTCTTTTATTTAATATAAATAGTAATTGTTTATGTTAAAAACACATTTAAACTATGACCTATAACATAGTAACATAGGAAATATAATACTAGTTCTAAAATTCATTAAATGTGTGTATAATGTCTTGTGGTTGCTTGTTTCTATATGTGAATTGGTGTGTCTTTTTCACTATGTATATGTATGTTTGTGTGTGAACTTCATTCATTGTGTACATGTGTGGATTATTGTGTCTCATTAGTGATAAATTGTGTGCATGCATGTACAAACACATACATGTCAATGATCATACGATGCTAATGATGAACAATTTTTAAGGTGAAATGATCTCTCACCTTCAAATAGTTAATCTTGCTAGGATAAATTTTTACATCTCAAAGTTAATATTAAAACACAATCTTAACTTTAAAAAAAAGTTAATGTTAAAACATAATCTTAACCTATAAAAAATCAATAATTTTTTTATGTTTAATAACATTCATATAATACTCTTATTAACTCAAGCAAGAGCATGAGTTGGTTTCATTTTGTAGATGACACGTTTGTCATTTGGCCTCACGGCCATTCCAACTTGATCTCCTTCTTCAATCATCTTAACAACCTTCCCCCCCCACATCCAACTCACTATGGAAACCCAAAAGGACAACTTTATCCCCTCCCTGGATGTTCTAATTTCTTGTCTTCTTGATGGCTCCCTTTCCCACCAAGTATACATGAAGAAAAATCACACTGATAGATACTTGAATGCCAATTCTCACCACCATTTAGCTAAAAAATACACGGTCTTAAAAACCTTAATTACTCATTCTATTTGCATTTCTGACCCTCAATTCCTCATAGGATAAAAATCCCATCTAACCAGAGCCTTGTTTTCCAATGGCTACTCATGCTCCCAAATCAACCAAGCCTTCTACTCATCTTGCAACCCTAAACCAAAATTACCCCCCTTCCTCCTCTCCTCCTCGTGCTCTCCTCTCTCTTCCTTATATTCAGGGCACCACCGATTACATCGCGAAACTCTTAGATAAAAATAATATCAAAATTGTGTTCAAACCTCACAAAACTATCAAACAAGTTTTCATATCTGCTAAAGATAAATCTAAACCGGTGCTTGCCCAAGAGTTTACCATATTCCTTGCTCCTGTGGAAAATATTACATAGGTAAAACTAGTAGAACCTTTAAAGCCAGGTTGAAAGAGCATATAGCTGATATTACCCATAATCGAGTTTCCAAATCAGCTATCTCCGAACACTCTTCTAAATCAAAGCACCTCATTTGATTTGACCAAACTAAAATCTTAGTCTCAATCCCTCATTACTCCTCTCGTCTTATTTGGGAATCCCTTGAAATTGAAAAACATCCTAATAAATTTAATCATGAAGATGGATAAAACTTAGCCAATCCTAGAAGCTCGCCATTCACCACCTAAACCAATAGTCTTCATCCACTGATATTGCTCTCAAACCTTTCCCTCATCCTCTCTTATTTCTTTGATAATTTTCCCCCTCCTCACATCTTTTATCTTGATCTCTTAGATTTACGCTTGTCTCTTTGTCCTCGCCGCCACTATTATCTCCTCTCAAAAACATGATTTTTTCTCTTTTAATTTAACAATCCCTTTAACTTCATATCATTATCCCTCACATTTAACTCTATTCTAATATTATCTTCCCCTTCTCCTCTCTTCAATTATTTTTAATCTATTTCTTTCCCTAATATTAATTCTTTGAAACCCTTATAATTCATTCTCATCACCTTCATTGATTATTCTTTATTTTACTTTATCATATTCATTGCATGCTTTCCCTAAACTCAACGATTATTTCTCATATCTCTTCATTATCCTCTATTCCCATCTTACCTTGTTTTCCCTTTATTGATCACCTTATTCCAATTCTTTATCTCTATGATTATTCTTAACTCTCTAACCTCAACGATATCTACTCCCCCCACCCCTTTAACAATCCATAGGTGTACCTTTCTAAATACCTAATCTCTATCTTTTCCCCATATTTATACCTTATTATTATTCTAATACTCCTGAATTTTTTCCTTATGTTTAATCTTACTTCACTAATCTCCACGACATATTTTTCTCCCCCTTTCAAAACCTTAGAACTTCACCCTTGCTAAATACCTAATATTAATGGCTATTTCTAATAATTGGCTCAATACTAACCATTACCTTCTCTACCTTATTCCCCTTACTTAATACCCTATTATTTTAATACTTTATTAATATCTTTCTTTTTCCCCATTCTTAATTTTCTAATGTCATCGACTCTTTTTATCCCCCGATTTTTAATACCCTATATATTTACCATTGTTAATTACCTAATATTAACGACTATTTCTACTAATTTATTTTTTTCATCACTATCTGTTACCTTTTCATCTAACGATTACTTACCAATCCCCCTATAATTACAACCTCAACACTCTTTTCCAACTTATCAAGCTTATTATGTCCCTGATGATGGGTGGAGTGTCCACTCGAAACGTTGGACGTTTCAAAACTTCACACACAACTTGCATCCAGAAATTTCCCTAGCAAAATATTGTTTTCTCTTATAATATTCATTTAACATACTATTGTTTTCCTTACAATATTCATACTTATTGGTCAACATTCTATGAGTACCAGCCGAGGTGGTTTGGGAGATGGTTGGGAAGTAGTGCTTGCATGCTCCTCATCCGGGTTCAAATCCCCGATGAAGCATGACCCATTGTGATAAGGATGGAAGGATCGACGCCCCTCTCATGGAAGTCTTAGTCCTTGCTAAGTCATAAGTTTTCTGCTAGGCGTTGGCTTGTGGGCTATTAACACTAGCCTAGTGGGGCAGACCCCCTGCCCTCAGGTCGAGATTAGCGCAGGATCTTTTCCAAACCACGCAAAGAATTAATTAAACCCTTTGTTTAAGCCATGAAATATTTTGGGCTTCACGAGTTGGAGGTTCTCGACGTAATGTCACAACTCTTACAATCGCTGAAATGCGAAATGTCAACGAAGGTTGACTCCTCCAACGCGACGAGTACACGCCACTTGTTACCCACTAGTTTCTGCTTTCGGGACTTTGAGCGAACAACCAACAGTTGTTCCTCTTCCCTTATGATTCCCCAAACTCCAAAATTTCTCCTTTGGCGGGATCGATGGCTATGAGCCTCCCTTGATCCAACGGTCCCGATATTTTCGGGATTTCGCAAACCTAGAGTTTGAAACTCTCAACTCCAAAATCACTTGTCGCGCCAATCCCCGAATTCCGGAAATAGTGAAATTTGCGCGTGAGATCAACGGCTCCTATTGATTCCCATTCAACGCCCGCTACTCCTCCTGAGCTTTTGAATGCTAAAAGACGCTCAGCCTTAACTTCCTCACAGATCTGCGAGATCTAATGGTTCACGAAATTTTGGTACTTTTCCACGAAGTGTTTCCACCGTTCAATTCCACACCTGATAATCCCTTTCGCGATTCGAGAATTAGAGTGACCAAGGATTTTGACCTGCACTCCAAACTTACGAATTATGAAATTCACGAAATGATCTAACGGCTCAAACTGATCACGATCAACGGTTCACATTGATTCTTGATATCAGGGTGGTGGTTTGTTCGACTCCTAACCACCTTGCAGCTCCTCTGGATCCTATGGTCCTCGCGATTTCGTGAGTTCTCCACGGAGAATTCTAACCGCCCAATTCACTTCTCAATGAATTCTACCCAAACGACTCGGTGTTCTCCCTCCTGAACTTGACTTCTATGAGACGATTTCGATCTCCATCTCCCTTTGAACACTTCAAAGGTGTTATCCTTCCTGAGCTTCCTCTTATAACTCAAACTTCCAAAAGGATCCTTGCACGCACTTCTTGTGGCAAACTTTCAAATATCCTCTGGTTATTTGAATCTTCGACCCTATGCACTCTTTGCAACAGTAGTCTCTCAATCTTCTTTCTGGATTTGTAAAATCCAAGGCTTCAATTGGCCTGCGCACACCTTGCACAGATCTGTGCTTCACCTGCACTTCAGTTGGTATGAGAACAATGATATCTCTCCTGAGCTTTCTGAGATAAAACTCAGACCCTTGTCAACGCACACCTTGCGGATGTTCACTGCACTCCTTGCAGGAATCCTCAGGGAGAGAAACAATTGAAACTCATTCTTCTCTCTTTATGACTTCATACATTCAACATGAAATCATACACACAACACAACATTGAAATAAATGTGTAACAGAGAAACAAATCAACTGTAAACATACCATTCAACAAATGTAAACAGTAAGCATCATAACACCATGAAAGTTGAGTCAAAGATTCATATATTAACTCAAGTGCTCCTGTACATGGGTTCTTCTCTAAAGCTCTCTGCCTCAGCTCTACAGCTTATGAATTCTGAATGATCATAAAATTACAATGATACAAGGGTGAGGGTGTCTATATCCGTTTTCCCTCCTACGCTTCTAAACTATCTAATCTATTAAATTAAATCTACCTACTTGCATTCATTATGCATAAATGTCTCTACATTCGACAGATGAGAACAATGCTTAAGATTTGTTTACAACATCTAGATATAAATGCAAGTACGCTTCCCTTAACTATTTCATTAATGTCCATCCATTAATCTTCAAAACACTTCAAAATGTGCGCGGGTGCTTTTCCAGCTATCTTCCACCTTTATGTTGCTTGGCTGGCTGTGTACGATGCTCTTGCATCATACTCCCTTGCTTGAAAATTTTCATGAACTCCTATTCATGAGCTCTTGCATGGTCTGTCCATGCCTATGAATTGTTGCTTCATCCTCCCAACTGACATCTTCAATTGGATGTCCCTTCCATTTGACCAAGTATTCAAAATACTCTTTTCTCCTCGTCTTTTTGCTAACCCTTTTGTCAATTATGCTTTCCATATGTGGCTCTACAGCTACAGGAATTTGTTTTGTCCATTGAATTTCTTTATGTTCCTCCTCTACTCCTGCTTCTTCCGCTCTGTAAGGGTACAAATCCGCAACATTGAATATCGGTGAGATTTCGACCCCATCAAGTAATTCAATCTCATGTGCGTTTTCCCCAAATTTTCTTATGACCTTGCACGACCCAATCTTTTTCATCTTCATCTGTTATACGTTCCCCTTGGGAACCTCTCCTTCCTCAGATGTGCAAGAATCAAATCACCAACTTCAAACTGAAGTTCTCACCTGTGTTGATCTTCTCTACGCTTGTATTCTCGACTTGAACTCTACAATCACTCCTTAACTTGGTTGTGAAGCTCCTTCATTCCTTCTGCAATGTCCTCTGCACTAGCACTCCTGAATTCGTCTTGTTTTGCATCTTTCAATTCAGAAACTCCCCTTGGCTGCATTCCATATACAATCTGGAATGGACTGTGCCCTGTGCTTCTATTGAGTGAATCATTATAAGCGAATTTTGCCTGTGGCATAATGTGATCCCATTGACTATGGTGTTCAGTCACTAAGCTTCTTAACAAATCTCCCAAGCTCTTGTTTATGACCTCTGTCTGTCCATCCGTCTGAGGATGATATGCTGAGGTAAAAGACAAATGTTTCCCCAAATTCTTCCATAAGGTCCTCCATAAATGTCCCACAAACTTGGTATCTCGATCAGAAACGATGCTCTTTGGCAATCCGTGAAGTCTAACAACTTCCTTGAAAAACAGGTTCTCAATATGAGTGGCGTCACTGGTTTTCTGGCATGGTATGAAATGTGTCATCTTTAAAAATCTGTCGACTACCACAAAGATTGAATCATATCCCCTTTGTGTCCTTGGCAGTCCTAATATGAAGTCCATGCTCACTGCGTCCCATGGCCTTTCAGGTATGGGTAATGGATGGTATAACCCTGCGTTCTGCCTTTTTCCTTTCGTGTGCTGGCAAATTTTGCATCTATCCACGAAATTCTTAACATATGTTCTCATCCCTAGCCAATAATATGAGTTATTCAACTTTGATAATGTCTTGTCATGACCGAAGTGTCCGGCCAATCCTCCACTGTGTTTTTCCTTTAGTAGGTTCTCCCTCATGGAGCATTTAGGAATACATAGTTGATTGCCCCTGAATAATAATCCATCCTGGATCATATACTCGGTCCATTGGCTTCTATCCCTAAGAATTGGATTCTCAGATGCCTCTTTAAAATCTGGGTCACCTCTGTACATTTCTTTGAGGTTATCAAAACCCAAAGTCTTGACTCTGAATTTCTGCATAAGAAAACATTTCCTGCTCAAAGCATCAGTAACTTTATTAGCAGTTCCAGAAATATACTTAATCACAAAAGTAAAATTCTGCATGAATTCAACCCATTTAGCATGCTTTTGGTTCAACTTCTCTTGTCGAGTCACGAATTGCAAAGCATGATTATCGCTATACAAAATGAACTCCTTGGGATCCAAATAGTGTCTCCATTTCTTCAGCGCTTGTATGACTGCATAGAATTCCTTGTCATACGTGGAGTACTTAATCTTCGCTTCATTCAATTTTTTTTTGAAGTACGCGATCGGCCTATCGTCTTGGCTTAAGACCGCTCCAATTGCAAATCCACTCGCGTCACACCTGACCTGGAATGTCTTGCTAAAATCTGGCAAAACCAGAATTGGTTGCTCAATGATCTTCTTCTTTAGCAGCTTGAAACTCTTCTCTGCTTCCTCCATCCAGTGAAAAGATTTATGTATTTTCTTCACCGTATCCATCATTGGTGCACTAATTCCACAGAAGTTTCGGATGAATTTCCTGTAGAAGCTAGCCAAACAATGGAAGCTTCGTACTTCAAATACACTCTTTGGTGATAGCCAATCCTTAATCACCTTTATCTTTTCCGGATCCATTTTGAGTTCATTTGCAGAGATAACAAAACCCAAATAAATGAGTTTCGTCCTCATAAATGACGATTTCTTCATATTGATCAACAATTTCTCTTGTTGTAACCTCCTCATTACTGCAACTAGATGCTTTAAGTGTTCTGCTTATGTTTTGTTGAAAATTAGTATATCATCAAGATATACAATGACGAATTTTCCAATAAAATCCTTCAGGACTTCATTCATCAACCTCATGAAAGTATTGGGCGCATTCGTTAGGCCAAATGGCATGACAAGCCATTCATACAGCCCCTCATTTGTCTTGAATATTGTCTTCCATTCATTACCTTCTCTCATTCTAATTTGATGATATCCGCTTTTCAAATCAATCTTTGAAAAAAACTTTGCTCCACTCAAGCAATCCATCAAGTCGTCCATCCTTGGCAATGGAAACCTATATCTGTTGGTAATATTATTGATTTCCCTTGAGTTTGTACACATTCTCCAGCCACCATATTTCTTTGGGCTGAGCACTATCGGAACAACGCATGGACTCAAGCTTTCTCGAATCAATCCTTTGTCCATTAAGTTCTGGAATTGCCTCTTAACTTCTTCATTTTGCTGCGGCATCAATCGATATGTTGCTTTGTTCGAAAAACTGGCCCCAGGTATAAGATCGATATGATGACTTATACCCCTGATAGGTGGAAACGAACAAGGTAGTTCGTCCACTACTATATCAGCAAACTCTCCCAGTAATTCCTGGATTTCTTCTGGTAAATCATCTATCCTCATACTGGTCAAAACAATTCTAGGCTTCCTAACCACAATAAATTGTGTGTCTTCCTTCTTCTTAACCTCATCAAGAAGTTCCTTCCCACTCATGAGAAGTACAATGTTGCTCATTTATGTATTCACCTCTTTATCCTTAATTGGCAGCAACATGTGAGTCCTACCATTTTTCTCCAGGGTGTAAGTGTTATTTCTCCCATCATGAACTATGTTTCTATCATATTGCCATGGTCTACCTGGCAATAGATGACAAACATCCATGGGAATGACATCACATAATATCTCATCTTTATATCCTCCTATTTTAATTTCAACTAAACATTGTTTAGTGACATTTATCTGATGTCCTTTTTGCAATAGTCTCCAGCTCCAACTTCTCTACCATCTCTGTAGATATGAGATTATCTGTGCTACCGCTGTCCACTATGACTTTGCATACTCTATCCTTAGTTTTGCAAGCAGTCTGAAACAAACTGTTTCTTTGGGCTGGGTTCTCTAGTTCCTTCTCTGGTTTCAAGAGAACTTTCCTCATCATTAAGGATCTTCCGCCCTCAGCGTCCTCTGCCTCAACATTCCTCCCTTGAGCTTCGGCAATGTGATTTTCACCACCATCTTTCTTCCTATCTGGACACTCATAAGATTTATGTCCGATTTTTCCACAGACAAAGCACTTCACTTCACCTCCTCTGCCTCTTCCTCTTCCTCTGGCTTGAGGAAAAGTATTCCTATCAGCATATTGCCTTCCCTGTGAGATTCCTCCTCTCTCAGGTTGAGTTTGAGGTTTCTTCTCTTCTTCCTTAGGTTTCTGAGTTCTGTCTTGGGCAATTGTCTTGCCTCTGCCTTGATTTCTACCTTGGCCTCTTTGACCTTGCTTCTGGCTCATCTTCTCTTCGGCTTTTAGAGCCATCTGATAAGTATCTTCCACATTTCGAATGGTCATCATGCTCATCTCATCTTTAATGTCATATTGCAGACCATTCATGTATCTGGCAACTTTTTCATCATCGCTTTCCTGATGACCTGCTCTAATGTTTATCCTGTAGAATTCTTCAGTGTATTCTCTTACTGACATCAGCTTCTGTCTCAAATTCTCCATCCTCCGAAACAGAGTGATTTGATAATCCCTGGGTATAAACTTGGCTTTCATTTTTGCAACCATTCTATCCCAACTCTTGATTTTCTGCTTGCCTTTGCAATGTCTATCAGCCTGCAGTTCATCCCACCATAGTGTTGCATGCCCTTTAATTCTAGTAACGGCATGTTTGACTTTCTTATCTTCCTAGACATCCTCATAGTCGAAGTATTTGTCTAGAGCTCTAATATAGTCTAGAAGTTCTTCAACATCTAAGTTTCCCTCGTACATGGGAATGTCCATTTTTTCTCTGGCACCTGTCCTTGCAACAGCCCTAAATAGGCGTTCTTCTGCAGCATCTTCAACTGCAACTTCTTTGTTTTCGGCTTCATTTTCACTTTCAACTTCGCTGATATCCCCAGCGTCAACTGTGCACCTTTGTGTTGTCTCCATAGCATCAAGCCTGGCACGTAATTCACGCATTTATCTTTCCACTGTTGGATCAGGTATTTGCCTATCTCTTCTTCTCAGTGGCATGGCTGTAAATTTTCCTCTTTTCTCTTTGCTATAGAAAGAAAAGAATTTGATCTGTGTTCTAATACCACAACTGGTGCATATCAGACTACTCCTTTTCCTAGCTCCCTCTGCCTGAAATATACAGACAAAATCAGGCTCTGATACCACAACTGGCACAGACCCCCTGCCCTCAGGCCGAGATCAGCGCAGGATCTT
Organism: Picea mariana; assembly: GCA_032191745.1. NCBI lineage: Eukaryota > Viridiplantae > Streptophyta > Pinopsida > Pinales > Pinaceae > Picea > Picea mariana. The sequence goes on from JASDQU010101992.1 coordinate 149,257, forward strand.
TTCCAAACCACGCAAAGAGTTAATTAAACCCTTTGTTTAAGCCATGAAATATTTTGGGCTTCGCGAGTTGGAGGTTCTCGACGCAATGTCACAACTCTTACAATCGCCGAAATGTGAAATGTCAACGAAGGTTGACTCCTCCAACACGACGAGCACACGCCACCTATTACCCACTAGTTTTGGATTTCAGGACTTTGAGAGAACAGCCAATAGTCGTTCCTCTTCCCTTATGATTCCCCGAACTCCGAAATTTCACCTTTGGCGGGATCGACGGCTGTAAGCCTCCCTTGATCCAACAGTCCCGATATTTTCGGGATTTCGCGAACCGGGAGTTTGAAACGCTCGACTCCAAAATCACTTGTCGCGCCAATCCATGAATTCACGAAATAGTGAAATTTGCACGTTAGATCAATGGCTCCTGTTGATTCCCATCCAACGCCCGCTACTCCTCCTGATATTTTGAACGCTAAAAGACGCTCAGCCTTAACTTCCTCACATATCTGCAAGATCCAACAGTTCACATAATTTCGGTACTTTTCCATGAAGTGTTTCCATCATTCAATTCCACACCTGATAATCCCTTTCGCGATTCGGGAATTAGAGTGACCAAGGATTTTGGCCTGCACTCCAAACTTACGAATCCCGAAATTCACGAAATGATCTAACAGCTCAAACTGATCACGATCAATGGTTCACGTTGATTCTTGATATCAGGGTGGTGGTTCGTTCGACTCCTAACCACCTTGCAACTCCTCCAGATCCTATGGTCCTCATGATTTCACGAGTTCTCCATGGAGAATTTTGACCACCCAATTCACTTCTCAATGACTTCTGCCCAAATGACTCGGTGTTCTCCCTCCTGAACTTGACTTCTATGAGACAATTTCGATCTTCGTCTCCGTTTGAACACTTCAAAGTTGTTATCCTTCCTGAGCTTCCTCTTATAACTCAAACTTCCAAAAGGATCCCTGCACGCACTTCTTGCGGCAAACTTTCAAATATCCTCTGGTTATTTGAATCTTCGACCCTGTGCACTCTTTGCAACAGTAGTCTCTCAATCTTCTTTCTGGATTTGTAAAATCCAAGGCTTCAATTAGCCTATGCACACCTTGCACAGCTCTGTGCTTCACCTGCACTTTAGTTGGTATGAGAACAACGATATCTCTCCTGAGCTTTCTCAGATAAAACCCAGACCCTCGTCAATGCACACCTTGCAGACGTTCACTGCACTCCTTGCAGGAATCCTCAGGGAGAGAAATAATTAAAACTCATTCTTCTTCTCTTTCTGAATTCATACATTCAACATGAAATCATACACACAACACAACATTGAAATAAATGCGTAACAGAGAAACAAATCAACTGTAAACATACCATTCAACAAATGTAAACAATAAGCATCATAACACCATGAAAATTGAGTCAAAGATTCATATATTAACTCAAGTGCTCCTGTACATGGGTTCTTCTCTACAGCTCTACAGCTTATGAATTTTAAATGATCATAAAATTACAATGATACAAGGGTGAGGGTTTCTGTATATGTTTTCCCTCCTACGCTTCTAAACTGTCTAATCTATTAAATTAAATCTACCTACTTGCATTCATTACGCATAAATGTCTCTACATTCAACATATGAGAGCAATGCTCAAGATCTGTTTACAACATCTAGATATAAATGTAAGTACGCTTCCCTTATCTATTTCATTAATGTCCATCCATTAATCTTCAAAACACTTCAAATTGTGCGCGGGTTCTTTTCCAGCTGTCTTTCGCCTTTATGTTGCTTGGATGGTTGTGTACGATGCTCCTGCATCACCTAGGGTTTATAGTGGCAGTCAACCAAATTTGAGCCCGGGCCTCTCCCAAGTAATCCCGACCATTTGTCAATTCCCCTAGATCTTAAAAAAAAACTATTCTATGATTACAATAAAATTATTATTTTGAACTTACATTTATGTACATGCATATTGTGTCATAAATATACTTTTGTGATGACCATTAATCATAATTGCACAATGGCCACAATCATAGTTCCATTAACTAATAACCAATAATTCTAGATGTAATAAATAACACGTGCTCGCACTTCTTGGTGTTATTAGTCCCTGTCGAAGGCGTAGAGGGATTATAACAATAAATAATTCATTGAGTTCATATTAATATGTCCTTTGACTATAAATTTTTGCATCATTTGTATTGTTTGAACTATAGAAGTAAAAACATTATTTTTCATATAAGAAAAAAAACCTTATATGTCATCGTCTCATTGGAGAATATATTGGAGGTCTTATTGTCAGCTTCGTTGTTCCCAATGTTGTAAATGTTTAGATATCCAAAGTTTTGAGCTTAGACGCTCTTTTTTATTTTTTATTACATTTTTACTGGAATGTTTACATACCGAAAGTTCTGAGCATCGACGTTGTTTTTTAATGTTTTTATTATTTCTATTTGTATTGAAATGTTTGCATACTGAAGGTTTAGAGCATTGACAATTTTTTTGAGGTGCTTGAATAGGCCTGACAATTTAAATTTTTACATAGCACGAGGTCCTTAAATAGGTCTGACAACTTAAATTTTTTCATACCGTGAGGCCCTTAAACAACCTGGCAGCTTTAAATGTTTACCTAAATAGGCTTCTCACAGTACATTTTTCCTCGAATTTTTCCATACAATGTTGCAGTGAATTTGGACAATATAATTGTCCACCACCAGTTGCATAGCCATTGTATGTTTCATACTTCTTCTATGCTTGGAATGCAATTTGGTCATCATTGAAGATACATACATTGTTTATTGGTTTGGTGGGTGCTTCTTGTTCATTGGTTCGTCGATTGCTGCTTGTTGTTTGGTTCAACTTTGCAAGGTTGAGGACCTGCGCCTACGGTTTGACCTATTGGTGCTTGTTGCTTGATTTTGTTTACTTCAACTTTGCAAGGTTGGGGTCCTGCATCCGCAGTTGGAGCTGTTTTTTTGACTTTGTGGGGTCCAAGTCCTACACTGACAATTTTATTTGTGCTTCTGTCGTTCATCATTGCAGAGTAGGTTTGAATGTCATAATTTCATTTCTATTCATTCTTTGTTGTTTACTGTTTGCAGGTAATAATGTTTGATTATTTCTACTAGCATGCTCATCATATGTTTCAGGTTCCTTCTGTGCTTGGGATGCAATTTGGTAATCATTGGAGATGCATGTATTGTTTACTGGTTCAGTGGTTTTTTCTTGTTCATTGGTTCCTTGGTTCGTTGGTTGTTGCTTCTTGTTGTTTGGTTCAAAATTGCGAGTTTGAGGTCATGGGGTTGTAGTTGGGCATGTCCGTGCTTCCTCATTGGTTTGTTGCTTGTTGTTTTCTTTTGTTTTCTTCAACTTTGCAAGGTTGGGGTCCTGCGCTGACAGTTGGAGGTGCTTTTTTTTCACTTTGCGGTGTTCAGGTCCTGCACCCACAAGTGGACTTGTGGTTCTTTCGTTTGTCGTGTCTGGCAAGGTCGAGATCTGACGCATGTCCCATGCCCACCTATCCTACTCTTAAAGTTTTCTCCAATTTTTTTCCTATCTCTAAACCATACCTACATGCCTTTGCAAAATGTTCTTGTAGAAGAAAAGGATATTGAGATGGTGCTAGCAAGAGTGGTGTTTAGTGGATTGCAAATTGCAATATTCGGTTTCTATGTTGTTTTGCATGCAACATTGCTAGTATAATGAATGTATTCTCAAATGCATCACACTGTTTACATTTGAACGAAACCATTATCATTCTAGGATACTTTATTGTTAACATGATACAAAATAGTGGCATAACAAATAATTGGACAACTACATGTGCAATTGCAATGTCTGTGGTCTTTTTGTTAAGATGAACATGTGCAAAATGAACTTATTAACCATATATGGTGAAATGTGAAAATATCACAATACAACTTCTTTATCATGTACACAGACTAGTCTGACCATGATACAATTTGTCTTGTACTTGAAATATGAGATGTACATCAAAGATACTGCAAAATTATATTTCCATGTCTCAAAGCATATCTGGATACTTTGATGCACAAAACCAAAATCATTCAGCTATGGCCATACAATTTCTTAATATCTTTTGGCTTGTAATATATTTTGGGCAGGAAAAACTCTATATAATTACAACCATGGATCGAGAAAAGCAAAGGTTCATGTTTCTAACTATCTTTTATTCTATTCCTTGATTCTCATTTACTGTATGTGCATATTACTTGTTCTCCCCTGCATACCAGCTTCCATTCATGTTCATTGTATTTTGTGCATTCCCACATTGAAACAAACAACATACCTGGAGAAGATGAAGGAGTCTTTACCTCAAATATAGAAGATGAGATACAAAGGTGCATGCTTGTACTGTTATTTCATATTCCATTGTTTTGTATTTCATTTATTGTCTGTATATGTGTTCACCTAATTTATTGTATTTAGATATTGTTTATCTTCCTACATAATAACTTATCTTCATGTCATTTGTATTCTTTGTGCCGCTATATTGAAATAAATCGAACTCTGTTTATTTTTTTACATGTTGTCCTGCATACCAACTTGTTGGCATGTTTAACAGGTAGAGTATTCTTGACATTGATGGCAAGATCAAATTATTCCTATGTCAAGATCAGATTATTCCTGTCATTGATGGCATCGATGGAAAAACAGGAATAGAAGTAATTTTAGGAAGACCAATAGCACAACTCACACAGAGTCGATAAATTCAGGAAGACCAGCAGTGCAACAAAAATGACAAGATCGAAGTAATGGTCAAACTTCATTTCAGAGTTTTGGCTATCGGGATTTCGGATATCGAGAAATGGAAATGTCAAGGTTCTTTACAACAGGAATGTCGAAATCGCGATATGCGAAATCGCTATTTAATCGTAGCCGTCAGATCAAGGTGCGATCTGGATCGTTGATCTGAATCCATTTCGGAGTTTCACGGATTGGGAGTTGGAGATGTAAAAGAACATTCACCACAGGAATGTCGAAATCGCGATATGTGAAATCACGGTTTAACCGCAGCCGTCAGATCAAGGTGTGATCTGGACTGTTGATCCGACTCCATCTTAGAGTTTCTCCTATCGTGACTTGGAGTGATGAGACCCTTCATCACAGGAATTGCAAGATGTGAATTCACGATGAGATTTGGACCGTTAATACACCAAGATTCTGGACCATTGATCTAAGCTCCATCTTGAAGTCTTTCCTATCGCGACTTGGAGGGACGAGAACCTCCATCTAAGGAACATCGAGATGCAAGATCACGATAAGATCTGGACCGTCGGATCTATGGAGATTTCAATCGTCGATCAGACTCAATGAAGTTTATAAAATCGCGAAATATGAAGCACCTTTTGGCACAGCATGTGGTCACCACCGGTGGTCACAAGAAGGGAAGGAGTTAGTTCAGATAAGCTCCATTTCGGGGTTTCAGGGATCGCGACTTGGAGAGTCGAGATGCCTCATCTCTAGATTCACGAAATGAGAAATCGCGAAAGCGCTTTATTCCTAAGCGTGTGGTTTCAGCTAGTGGTCACACCATCGAAGAGCTGAAGAGAAGAGTACGCGCAGAAAATCTTCGTTTCGGAGTTTCAAAGATCGCGACATGGACTAACGAGACACTTGGCCACAGGAAAGTTGAAATGCCGAAATACGAAATAAAGGCAAGTTTAATGAAGATCATTCAACGGTGTAGATGAAACTGAAGGAGATCGGAGGGCTACTGATGCACGACATAGTGAAACTTCCAGAAACCATTGATGGTATCTGCCATAGAATTCGAAGATACCTCTGTGTGATCGCCAGAGGAGATGAAGAGTCTCCAAGCTTCGTCCAGTGAATGAAGACGACTCTTAGAGGGATTGACAGGTGGATGAGCATTGAAGTCTGTAGCTGAAAATAGAAAGGATAAGCTCGTCGAAGACAAAGAAGACGAAGAGCCTCAACTGCCAGAGAAGCTAAGAAATCTAGACAGAACACCCAGTGATGCTGAACGCGTGGGAAAAATTGCCAAAGAAGCTGAAGAGTCACGATGATGATGAGGCAAATCACTCGAGATGTGGAGGAATTTGGCACGGAGTGAGCATGCAGAGGCATGGCGAATATTTCATGCACAAAGAGCACAAAGACTATAAGAAGGTGGAACAAAGAAGAGATAAGGGTTGTTGCTGTGCAGGAGAATTGAGTAGTGTGCAAGGAGGCAGAGTGCAGGAGAAATAAATGCACAATAGAGGAATGTTGCATTGAAGGGAGATGGCACAGAAAGAATAAAAGGCAGAATAACAGAAAGTGCAAGGTGTGTGTAGAAGACACTAATGCAGACAGGGAAGAGCAGTGTAACAGAACAATGATAAGGCTGGTAAGCCATTGAATAACTTTATATTGCTGTAATAAGTTTTAGTAACAAGGAATTTATATTTCAGGGTGGTTGGGAGGTGTTAGGGAGGACTGTTGTCTTCAGAGGTTGAAGTGGGTGCTTGAACACAAGGAGTTGTAGCTTCCATCTGGTTGCAACCAGAGAAACCAGGGTGGCAGGGTGGTGC
>JASDQU010101992.1:191433-214343 GCA_032191745.1 Picea mariana
GCTGGGGGCCCGCTTGCCCCCAGACCCCCCAGCCGGGGGGATGGAACCCCCGGACCTCGCAGAGGGGGTACCCCCCCTCTGCACTCCCTCGCGTGGAAGAGTGTACATACTTCTGGGGTGTAATTACTTCATGGGGTATAGACATGGCTGAAAGCAAAGACCTCTGAATCTGGAAGATAATCAGGCTCCACAACCAACAGGTGCTTCCTTCTACAGAGGTTGTAGCCTCACAATGATTTGGTGCTCATATGTATGATAATGTAAATAATGTAAATAATAGTTATCATATAAAGAAGAAGAGGTTTTTACCCTGTATGAGTTTCCTTGGGAAATATTTGTCTCTGTGTTTCTCACATATGTGACTGATGCTGAATGTGCCATTTTTTATTTCCTTACATTATTGTGATCATCATTGAGTTCCTTGTAAAGATTTTAAAAGAAGCATAATTGTTTAAGAACAGTAACAATTGATTCACCCCCCCTCTCAGTTGTCCAACAATTGGTATCAGATCCGACCCCTTTTATCTAAAGGTAGATCCTAGAGCTTAAACATGTCAAGCCATGAAGTAAATTCAACCAATAAGGCCCCATTGTTCAATGGAATAGACTTTGCCTTCTGGAAAGTTAGAATGAGAACCTACATAATGGATTTAGGTGCAGATGTCTGGGATGTGGTAGACACTGGTTATGTAAAGCTAGTTGTGCTAGATAATAAGGATGACAAGCTAGAATTTAGCTTCAACGCTAAGGCTATGAATGATATCTTGAGTGGGATTGCAGAAGTAGAATTCGTGAAAGTTGTGCACCTAGGAACTGCCAAAGAAATGTGGGACAAACTCATTAGCAGTTATGAAGGTAATGTGTAGCGCACCCTTTTAGCTACCATGGCTTAATCGCTCTTAAAAGGAAACTTTAACACCACATGGTACATAACTCATACAGGTATTATATAATCCACATGCATTTAAACAAATAAACACATTCTACACAGAGTATTCATATTATTTATTGCCATAATTAACAATCAATAGTGTTTCATACTAATTCATATACACAACGGAAATCATGATAACATAAATAGTAGAGTCATGCAAAAACATGATTAAAACATAATCAGATACTTATCTTTTAGCAGTGGTAGAATCCACCAACCAAGTGCAGGCCTTCCATGAACCTCCTAGCCTTAGACCACACCACTCATCAGCTCAGCAGTGGGTCACCCTTGAGATGGGACTAAGCTCCACCCCGAGACAAGGAATCCTAGGTTAGGCTGAGGTTACAAGGAAAACAAAACACATCCACAGGAAGGGATTCTCTCTCAGGAACCACCCACACTTACTGCCCACAGACCCTCATTCCCCACATCCATGTTCCACCCTAGGAGTATACACCTTCTCTGTCACCTGGACAGTCCTTTGGCTGCTAACCTCCCTTGCCTTGGGTTACAACAATAGACCAGACCGGAAGTCTCCGGGCTCTGTGGAAACTACAGGGTTCCTTCTAGGAGTTCTCTCCTTCCTCTGTGCACTCTCTAGCCTGGACAGAATCGCTCGTAGGTCAACAAAACTCCCACGCAGTCTAGCACTACGTGGCCACACAACCAACGAAAAAACAGACACGGATTTTTTCCACAGGCTCAGCAATGGAAAAATGGCTCAGGGTCACGACTTAGGGACAAAGATCTCATGCACAGGCTCGATATCAGGCAGTGGATGCACACAGATTCTCCAGACACAACACGAGATTTTCCCCTTCAAACAGAGGTGAAACCGGCTCTTTCAGAATCATTCACAGGCTTCTGGTTCAGTACGGAGGTATACACGGGTTTTTCAGTTCAGAAGGTGTACGAGGTTATTCTACAGAGCTCGGGTTAGTCATACTGCTCAGAGCCCATACACCCTCAGGCAGTTCGCTCAAATGAGAGAGTGAACCCCCCTCACGGTCCACCCAAACTGTTTTATTCGCATGCACCAGGGTCGACACTTGTCACCCTAGAGACTGCATGCGTTCCACCAACACGCATCACCTTCACTTGGTCAGGAACTTAGGATAAAAAATATATATATAAATGGTACATGTTCTTTTGGAATAATAATAAAATATTATCCCTAGGCTTAAGCCCCCCCCTAGGCTAAACACTTAGCCCCTTTTTCCCACCTTCCAACCCCTAATCCCTTGCCTTCTCTGTGGAAACTCAGTCCCCCTTCACTCATTCATCGTGGTCGGTCTGAACCTGGTGGTGTTTACAATTTTATTAAATGTTTTTGCATATATATAAAAGTACAAAATCAGGCTCTTGGCCTCCAACCCTTAGGCTCTCTAGACTAACAATCACATAAGCCCACCAACTTATACAAACTTGGCTCACTAGCCTATAACACATATTCACAATTCATTTCATACATCAGATTTATAACTGGGCTCGGCCTTGGGGACATTACAATCCCCCTCCCTTATTTTTGCATTGTCCTCAGTGCAACTTACAGTGTCTTTGCAATCCTTTCAAAATTTTCAAAAAGATGCGGGTACTCTACCCACATAACTTCTTCATGCTCCCATGTCGCATCCTCAGGACCGTACCAGGTCCACTAAACCTTTATAATTTCTATGGCTCGATTCCGGAGCTGTTTGCTTTTCCTATCCAATATGCGCACAGGATGCACTTGCAGGACACTTTCTGGTTCCACCTGAATCACATTCCAATCGATAACATGATTAGCATCAGGTACATATTTCTTAAGCAATGAAACATGAAACACATTATGTACATTCATAGGTGCAGGTAGTGCAAGCATGTATGCAACTGGCCCAATCCTTTCCAGGATCTCAAATGGACCACAAAATCTTGCTGCCAATTTGGTGCAACTTTCCAACTTCAGGGAACTCCTGTTAGTCTTCACTTTCAGGAAAACATGGTCACACACTTTGAATTCTCTATGGGTTTTGTTACTGTCAATGTAACTTTTCTGCCTATCCTGGGCAGCTTTTAGATTCTGTTTAATTTTTATCATTTGATCTTCCATCTCTTTGATCAGCTCAGGCCCAACTACTGCTTTGTCAGCTAGATTATCCCTGCTCACTGCAGTGTTTCACTTTCTTCCATAAAGTTATTCAAATGGGCTCATCTTCAATTATGAATGATACCCATTATTGTAGTCGAATTCTATCAAATACATGTAGTCTTCCCACCTTGATGGTTTGTCCATCACATACATTCTCAGTATGTTTTCTATTACCTTGTTCACCCTCTTTGTCTGACCATCAGACTCAGGATGATACGCTGTATTAAAGTTCAGATTCGTTCCAAATCCATTGAACAGTCCTTTCCAGAAATTCGAGGTGAATTTCGGGTCCCTATCAGACACAATTGTCTTAGGAATTCCATGCAGGTGTGCAACTTCTTTTAAAAAGATATCAACAACATCAACTGCTCTGTGGGTGGTTTTTAGTGGAATAAAATGGGCGGCTTTAGTAAGCTTGTCCACCACCACCATGATTGAATCATGTTGCTTGTTGGTTCTAGGTAGTCCGGTGATAAAATCCATTGTTACCACGTTCCATTTCCACTCAGGAATGGGTAAAGGCTACAACAACCCTACTGGGTGTCTATGCTCAGCCTTAACCTTTTGGCACTCCATACATTTGGCGATGTATTCAACAATTTCTTTCTTCATACCCGGCCAAAAATAATGGTTTTTGACTACTACCACAGTCTTCTGATATCCGGGATGTCCAGCATAAGCCACGTTATGAATCTCCTTTAGAATTGCCAGCTTCAATTCTCAGACATTGGGTACATACACTCTATTTTTATACAGAAGTAAGCCATCAGTTCCCAAAGTGTAACTTTCCTTGGTTTGTGGTCTCTCACGCTGTTGTAGCTTTACTACAAGACTTCTGTACTGCAAATCCACATTTGCAGCTTCCAAAATTCTGTCTTTCATCTCAATTCTATACATGCTAATGGCTCTAGCATGTAATTTGTGCACTTTTCTACTGAGTGCATCAACCACCTTATTTTCTTTCCCTTTGATATGCTTGATATCAAAGTCATATTCACACAGAAACTCTAGCCATCTGGTTTGCCTCGCATTTAAAGTCGGCTGATCAAATAAATACTTCAAACCATTGTGGTCTATTCTTAATTCGAATCTCCTTCCCATGAGGTAATGTCTCCATTTCCTCAAGGCATGGACAATTGCTGCTAGCTCTAAATCATGAGTGGCATAATTCCTTTCATGCTCTTTCAACTTTCAGGACTCATAACAAATTACAAATCCCTCTTGGATGAGAACTCCTCCCATCCCCTCCTTACATGCATCTGTGCACACTACATAATCCTTATTTGGATCTGCAATCTTTAGGATTGGAGCACTCGTTAGTAGCTGCTTCAATCACTGGAAGCTGCTCTCACATTCTTCAGTCCACTGGAACTTCTTCTCCTTCCTTTGCAAGGAAGTGATAGGGTGAGCTATCTTTGAGAATCTGGCTATAAACCTTCTATAGTAGCCTTTCAGATCCATAAAAGATCTAACTTCTGCCACATTCCTTGGTGCTGACCATTCTTGAATGGCCTCAACCTTCTCAAGATCCACAGTGATCCCTTCCTTTGATATAATGTGCCCCAAGTAATGAATCTGTCTTTGGTAAAATGAGCACTTTCTCAGTTTTGCGTACAACTAGTGTTCTCTCAACACCTGCAGTACCATTCTCAGGTGTTGTTCATGTTCTTCCTCTGTCTTGGAATACACCAAGATATCGTCCAGGAAGACTATGAAAAACTTGTCCAAATAATCTCTGAAAACTCCATTCGTTAAGCACATGAAAACAACAAGTGCATTTGTCAGTCCAAACGGCACCACTGTGAATTCATAATGACCGTACCTTGTTGTAAAGACGGTCTTGCTAATGTCCTCATCATTTATTCTTAATTGGTGATATCCAGATCTGATATCTATTTTTGAAAATATTTTTGCATCCTTCAACTGATCAAAAAGATCATCAATCCTTGGCAGAGGATACTTTTTCTTGACAGTGACCTTATTCAATTGTCGAAAATCAATGCACAGTCTCAACGTCCCATCTTTCTTCTTCACGAATAGGACCGGGGCTCCCCAAGGTGACACGTAGGGGTGACTGCATCCCTTCTTTAGTAGCTCTTTGAGCTGCAATTGCAACTCTTTCAGTTCTGGCGTACTCATTCTATAAGGAGCCTTCGAAACTGGAGCTGCTCCAGGCATCAAATTTATAGAAAAATCGATGTCCCTCTTCGGAGGTAGTCCAGGTACCTCCTGAAATACATCCTTGAACTCTTTGAGTACCTCGTGATCTTCCAGATTCGATACTACATCTCAGGATGCTTTTTCCACCCGAGGTGCGTATAATTGACAGCCTTTCCGGTAACATTTCTTCAGCTACATGGTTGAGATTTCCCTAACATCCACTTCTCTGCGAATTCCTCGGACTGTTACCAGATTTCCCTCTTCATTCAGGCAGGTAAACCTCTTGTTATGGCAATCCATAAGGGCATGGTGTTGGTCCAACCAGTCCATCCCAATTAAGAAATCGTATGAGCCTAAAGGCAAAATGTTCAATTCAGCGTTAGTGCTCATTCCTTTCATGTCCATTGAACAAGACTTAACGAATTCAGTGACCTTCTTCTTGGTCCCTGTGTCCAACTTCACTAACCAAGAATTTTCATGTTTGCTTCTTGTTAAATGCAAACTTTCCACCACTCTAGGATCTATATAACTATGGCTAGCTCCTGAATCAATTAAAATAACAAGTGGTCAAATGTTGATCGTACCTTCCACTTCAATCATGTACGATTGAAATTATTCTCTTTTCTTGTCCACGGCTACGTATATCCTTGGCATTCCACGGCCATATCCTCCACTGTTTCAGCTTGCTGAAAAGTATGAACAATTCTTGCTTTGTCTTTTTTGTGGGGGCAGTCTCTGTACCTATGATTCCCTTTACAACCCCAACACTCCATAGGTGGAGACCTTGGCATCTTCTCACTCCCTTCAAATTTCCTGGGGTCTCTAAAATATGACTGTCCCCAAGGGATGTTCTTAAAAAAGGGTGGCCTGTTTCCCTCCTACCTCTGTTCTTTCTTAAACCTCTTCTGGTCATCCCAAGCCTTCTGAAAGGTAGGATTTTCTCTTTGTTGTTCGTATAAGCATTTATCCCTTCTTATTGTTTCTTCCATAGTCTTAGGATCATTATATTGAATCTTGTCACCATTGGAAGGTGGAAGTCCACTCAGATACCTCTGAATTTTAACAGCCTCGTCTTTGATGAATGGAACATACTTTAGTAGTTCCAGAAAACTTCATTCATACTCATCAATGGTCATACTGCCCAACTTGAGTTCGAAGAACTCCTTCATCTTTCTATCATAGTATCTTTTGGTCAGGTATTTCTTCTCAAAATACCTCTTAAACTCCTTCCACGTGACCTCCTTCTCTCTGATGTGTTGCACCTGCACCAACTGATCCCACCACATGGATGATTTTCCTTTCAGCTGGTAGATTGCAATTCTTCCTTCTGCATGGGCAGAATAATTCTATAGTTGGAAGTATTTCTTTATACCCAACAACCATATTTCAGCATCTTCTTCCTTCTTATGTTCACCATCAAACCTAGGCAGTTTAATCTTGTTGATTCCCCCTTTCAATTCATCCCTTCCATATTTTCGGTGCTTTCTGGTAGGAGACGATCTCGAACTACTGCGTGTTCCCCTACTGTAATGTATTTGGGAGTGACTAAGATGTCGGCTACCACTCCCAGGGGTTCTGCAACTCTCCATCTTACTTGAGTCTCTTCCCTTCTCGAGTTTCCTCTCTATTCTTTCTAGGCTCTTCAAAAAATTTAAGTTTAATACATGCTGTCGATCCCTGACTTTCATGAGATTTCGACTATCAGCTCGGCGAGCCTGGGCCTCTCTTTGCAATCCTTCAATGATTTTCATTATGTTTCCTTCCTTATCCTTTTCTTTTCCATGTCCATTGGAGTTCGATCCTTCCACTTCCACATTGACATCCTTTCCTTCTCGTTCGCCTCCTATTTTGGAGGCAATCTACACCTTTTCCCATTCCATACTTGGCGTCAGTTTTCGGTTGTCCTGACACTCGTTGAACTCTGCACACACAACGTGCAGCCAACTGAAGTTTGTCAGGCCTTAACCCTTCAAGAAAACTTACAACATTCATAAGCCAACGTGAACAAGAAAAACATTTTGACTTCACAAAGTTTTCTGAGCTTTGTCCAACTCTGCAAATTCTGGGACTTCGAAACTTCAGAATCTCAGTCCATGAAGATCCAACAGTTAAATATTTGTAAGCAAAGTCACCCTTCCACAACTCATGGTCTCGCAAGTTCATGAGTCGAAGACCCTCGACTCATTTCCTCCAAACACCGATACCCAATATGCAATATACGTATGGCTCCCTCCTCGCTAGTGCTTGCTACACTTGATTGTAGGCTAGGGATAAGTGCTATCACTTCTTCGCCAACTCGTGAATTCGCGAGTTGGAGTGTTGGGCCTTCGTACTCTTCTTTTGCAAATTCCAAAATCGCGAATTACTTTATTCTCTGGGCCCACAGCACAGCTGTCACTCTTCACCACAGTGACACGTGGTACATTCAGGAGGGTCCACGTCACCTTCAGTGACGTCTTCAGGTCCCACCACTCTCGCCTGTCTTCTCAACTCGCTGGCACGTGGTACACACCCATGTGTCCATGTACATTCCAAATGGAATCCAACGGTCTGATATTTATCATATCTACGATGCATATCCTTTCATCATTTCAAGGTTTTGGGCATCAGGAGTTCATGCACCCTACATATTGAACTTCTATCTGCCGAAATCTTAAAATTACAGTTTACTCCACTGCTGAATCGGATGGTAAACTACCTTCCTACGATATACGATGTAGATTGTTTCGGCGTTTTGGGTTTTAGAGGTGTTCCCCTTCCTCACTTCCCATCTCCCGACTTTGTGAAATCTGAAAGGTTTTCACGACTAACTCGAGGATGACTCCACCAGATCTAACAGTTAAGCCTTCTTCCCAGATCTACAGTGTAGATCTTCTCAGGTTTTCGGGTTTTCGGGAGTTTGCGTATCGCGATTCCCACACTCCTATGCAATTCCAAAGGGCCTTAAACCTCGTGCACACTTTCCAGATCTGACGGTCACAAGGGTTGACCTTCCATCCCGAATAGATCCTAAATCTCCAACACTTCTGGTGTGGAGTTCTCTCTCCCTGTGGACTTATACCACACTAGCTGCAGTTTCATAATGCTGTTATACCTCCTGAGCTTAAAAACTGGTCAATTAACTCCTTGACACTTTGGAGCAAACCAGGGTCTGAAATTGGCCTTCCAGACCCAATTTCCCCTCGCATTCTCAATCCAAAGACCGCTCCACTGGCCCATCTAGGTTCAGTGTCGAACCCTTGGCTCTGATACCAAACTGTAGCGCACCCTTTCAGCTACCATGGCTTAATCACTCTTAAAAGAAAACTTTAACACCACATGGTACATAACTCATACAGGTATTATATAATCCACATGCATTTAAACAAATAAACACATTTACACAGAGTATTCATATCAGTTACTTCCATAATTAACAATCAATAACGTTTCATACTAATTCATATACACAGCGGAAATCATGATAACATAAACAGTAGAGTCATGCAAAAACATGATTAAAACATAATCAGATACTTATATTTTAACAGTGGTAGAATCCACCAACCAAGTGTAGGCCTTCCACGAACCTCCCAGCCTTAGACCACACCACTGATCAGCTCAGCAGTGGGTCATCCCCGAGATGGGACTAAGCTCCACCCTGAGACAAGGAATCTTAGGTTAGGTTGAGGTTACAAGGAAAAAAACACATAGCCACAGGAAGGGATTTTCTCTCAGGAACCACCCACACTCACTGCCCACAGACCCTCATTCCCCACATGCCTGTTCCACCCTAGGAGTATACACCTTCTCTGTCACCAGGACAGTCCTTCAGCTGCTAACCTCCCTTGCCTTGGGTTACAACAACAGACCGAACTGGAAGTCGCTGGGATCTGTGGCAGCTATAGGGTTCCTTCCATGAGTTCTCTCCTTCCTCTACGCACTCTCTCACCTAGAGAGAATTGCTCACAGGTCAACAAACCTCCCACACAGTCCAGCACTGCGTGGCCACACAACCAACGGAAAAACAGACATGAATTTTTTCCATAGGCTCAGCAATGGAAGAATGGATCAGGGTCACGGCTTCGGGACAGAGATCTCACGCACAGGCTCGATCTCGAGCAGTAGATGCACATGGATTCTCCAGACACAATATGGGATTTTCCCCTTCAATCAGAGGTGAAATCGACTCTTTGAGAATCGATCACAGGCTTCTGGTTCAATACAGAGGTATACACGGGTTTTTCAGTTCAGAAGGTGTACGAGGTTTTTCTGCAGAGCTCGATTCAGTCGTACTGCTCAGAGCCCATACACCCTCAGGCAGTCTGCTCGAATGAGAGATTGAACCCCCCTCATGGTCCACCCAAACTGTTTTATTCGCATGCACCAGGGTCGACAGTTGTCGCCCTGGAGACTGCATGCATTCCACCATCACGCATCACCTTCCCTTGGTCAGGAACTTAGGATAAAAAAAATATATAAATGGCACATATTCTTTTGTAATAATAATAAAATATTATTCCTAGGCTAAACACTTAGCCCCTTTTTCCCACCTTCCAACCCCTAATCCCTTGCCTTATCTGTGGAAACTCAGTCCCCCTTCACTCATTCATTGTGGTCGGTCTGCACCTGGCGGTGTTTACAATTTTATTAAATGTTTTTGCATATATATACAAGTACAAAATCAGGCTCTTGGCCTCCAACCCTTAGGCTCTCTGGCCTAACAATCACATAAGCCCACCGGCTTATACAAACTTGGCTCACCAGCCTATAACACATATTTACAATTCATTTCATACATCAGATTTACAACTGGGCTCGGCCTTGGGGACATTACATAATGAAAAGGTAAAGGATGCCAAGCTTCAAAGCTACAGAATACAGTTTGAACAACTGAAGATGAAGGAAGATAAAATTGTTGGAAAATATTTTCTGAGAGTAGAAGAAATGGTAAATGCAATGAAGGCACTTGGTGAAACAATTGAGGAACCTTCTTTAGTTCAGAAAATCTTGAGATCTCTCCTAGATAGGTTCAACCCGAAGGTCTCTTCTATAGAAGAACTTAATGATATAAAAACCTTGGAGTTTGATCAACTTCTAGGAACATTGACTGCATATGAAATGAGAATAGTTAAAGATAAACCCACCTCTAGAGAAGCATTATTTAAGGCAGACAAGAATGAGGATCCTGAGCCCGATGAAATTGAAGAAAAATTTGTGAAGAGATAGAAGAAGGGATCAGACAAATACAAAGGTAAACTACCTTTCAAATGATTCAACAGTGGTAGGATAGGTCATTTTGCAAATAAATGTCCCCACAAAGGAAAGGATCAGACTTGTGATGATGAGGAAAATTACAAACATAGAACTTTCTTTAAAGAGAATAACTTTAAGAAGAAAAGTCTTTGCGTAAAAAATGATGATGATCCTTCAGATGATGAAGACAATGATTCATCTAGTGAAGATAAACTAAATGAATTCATACTTATGGCCAAAGAGGACTATGACAATAACAACATAGGGAGTGATGTTAATGAAGAAGAAACTGTGGTTGACATGGAAGGAGAATTGATCAGTGCACTAGAAGAGATTGACAGACTAAGAATCAAGAACAGAAAGCAAAGACAATTGTTGATACAGTTCGAGAAATACAATAAAGAACCTAATGAAGACCTTGTCCTACTAAAAATATAATTGGAAGAGGCAAAGAAAATCAAAGAGATTCTGAAACAACAACTATCAGAAAAGAAGGCAAGATGTGAAGCAATAGAACAAGAAGTAGTGAAAACGAGGAAAGAAATGGAGAATTTTAAGGCCTTGTATAATCAGAATCTATTAAGTATCAAAGCCTTAGAAGGATTAACCATGATTCTGAATCAGCAAATGAATCCAAAGCTGAAAACTGGCTTGGGTTATGAAGAGGGATCAAGTAGTGGCAAGCTAGGAAATGAAGAACCCATCAAGTTTGTCAAAAATACAACCAATAACAATAACAAACCTGCAGAAACAAAGGAAGACAATCAGCTGCCGAGGATGAG
This sequence comes from Picea mariana, assembly GCA_032191745.1. Classification (NCBI taxonomy): domain Eukaryota; kingdom Viridiplantae; phylum Streptophyta; class Pinopsida; order Pinales; family Pinaceae; genus Picea; species Picea mariana. Next base: position 202,673 of record JASDQU010101992.1, read on the forward strand.
TAAAGAAAAATGTGCCAGGACTGAATATGTAGAACGAAGAAACAATGCGCTCTCTGCTGAAAGACGTCATCGGCAAGGAAGAAATCGATTTTTCTCAAAGAAGACAACCATTTTCCAGGTACAATTTTTTTTTCTATGGCTATTGTTTCTGCTATTCTAACTTTGGTCACAAAGTTGTAAATTGTTCCTTAAGACTAAGACATGAGCAATTAAGATTTCAAAGGAATAAATACTTTCCACAACAAAGAATGATGCAACCAAGTAACAAACCTTCACAGATTGCCAATTTCCAAATTAAGTCCAGGGACATGCAACTAAAGAGGTCAAGAAATAATCAACAGTGAATGAGTAGACAACGCTGCACCAATAAGTTTGACCTATTGAACAATGAGATTAAATGCTACATCTGTCATAACTATGGACACAAATCTATTGACTATCGTTTAAGGGAATATGAACCAGATTCGAAATCCCCTACTGAAAATGTCAAGTTTTGCATGAAGAAGGAAAGTGACAAGTGTGGATTAGTGTTGTCCGCTCAAAGAAAAACAAACCCTTGGTATATAGACAGTGGATGCTCCAAACACATGATGGGAGACAAAGACAAGTTTCTATCTCTAAGTGAAAGAAAATCAGGAAATGTAACCTTTGGAAATGATGCTCCAAGGAAAACAAAGGGCAAAGGGATGGTGAGCTTAAGTAATGGAAAAGGAAAAGCCCAAGATGTTCTACTTGTAGGTGGGATGAAGCATAATCTGCTCAGTGTAATTCAAATGTGTGACAGAGGATGTGAAGTGGTGTTGATTTCCAAGGACTGCAAGATAAAATCTATAACCTCGGGACAAGTGGTGGCCAAATGCATAAGGACAAAAAATAATGTATATGGGCTGAAAGAAAATAGAGAAGAATGTCATCTAAGCAGACATGATGAAAGATGGTTATGGAATAGGAGACTTGGACATCTAAACTTTGACCACTTAATTAAACTCAAAAAACTCGAGGTAGTAAAAGGTCTTCCGGGGATATCAAAGCCCCAAGATTCAATATGTAAACCCTGCCAAGTAGGGAAGCAAAATAGGACATAGTTTAAGTCCAAGAGTTTTACTTCAATAGAAAAACCACTCCAACTAGTTCATATGGATTTGTGTGGACCATCAAGACAGGAAGGAACGGGGAAAGAAAACTACTTCATACTGATTATCGATGATTACTCCAAACTTACTTGGGTTGCCTTTCTCAAAGAAAAAACTGAAGCATTTGAGAAGTTTAAAATATTTAAGGCTTTAACTGAGACTCAAACAGGGAAGAGGTTAAAGGCAGTAAGATCAGACTGGGGAGGAGAGTTTATGTCAAGAGACCTTAAGGAACTCTGTGATGAGCATGGGATCAAGAGAGAATACACAATCCCAAGAACTCCACAACAAAATGGAGTAGTTGAGAGGCAAAACAAAATAGTGCAGGAAATGACCAGATCAATGATGAATGAGAAGAACATTGGTCAAACCTACTGGGTAGAAGCAATACACACAACAATCCATCTTCTTAACAAAGCCCACCTCAGACCACAAAGTGACAAGACACCTTATGAACTGTGGTTTAGAATACCTTCTTCAATTAAACACTTCAAAGTCTTTGGGAGTAAATTCTACATAAAGAATAATGATGAAAACCTTGGAAAATATGATGACAGGGCTAATGAAGGTATCTCCTTGGGGCATGCTACAAACAGTAAAGGATACAGATGCTATAATAAGAGGCTGCATAAAATGGTTGACTGTATTGATGTAAAAGTTGATGAATGAATCCCAACAAGAGAGATGTACAAAAATGAGTCTTCTACAGAAGACACAACTTAAGCTGAAGATGAACAGGTCCAAGAATCAGAAAATGAAGACTCTGAATCAGATCAAGACTCAGACACTCATACAAACTCAAATCAGCAGTCAACATCAAATTCCTCCTCCAAAATCATTCAAAAGAATCATCCTGCAAGTCAGATAATTGGAGAAAAAGATAAAGGTGTACAAACTAGGATAAATCTAATCAAAACCACTGAACAATCTCATATAGATTTCATATCCATGCTAGAACCCAAGAATTTCAATGAAGCCAACAAAGATGATCACTGGGTTAAAGCAATGAATGATGAACTTGATCAGATTGAGAAAAACAATACGTGGGATATGGTTCATAGACCTGAAGGTAAAAACGTCATTGGCTCCATATGGATCTTTAAGAATAAGTTGAATGAGCAAGGACAAGTTATCAGGAACAAAGCAAGGTTAGTTTGTAAAGGATATGCTTAGATAGAAGGACTGGATTATGATGAAACATTTGCGCCTGTAGCAAGATTAGAAGCTATTAGAATGTTTCTTGCCTATGCTTGTCATAAAAGGTTTAAAGTATATCAAATGGATGTCAAGTCATCTTTTATAAATGAAGATTTAAGTGAAGAAGTCTATATGGAACAACCAGAGGGTTTCAAACTAACTGATAACCCTGACTTAGTATGCAAGATGAAGAAAGCTTTATATGGGCTAAAAAAATCCCCTCGAGCGTGGTATCACAGACTGGATACGTATCTTAAAGACAAAGGGTTCAAGAGAGGAACAACTAACAACAATCTATATATTAAAACAGAGGATAATAATTTTCTCATCGTATTGGTCTATGTGGATGACATCATCTTCGGATGTAATAAGGATCCATTGGTACAATGGTTTTGTTTTTCCATGGAATCTGAGTTCGAAATGTCCATGATAGGAGAACTGCCATTTTTTCTTGGTCTACAAATTACTCAGAGGTCTGAAGGGATGTTCATTTCTCAAGAAAAATATCTAAGAGAAATGTTGACGAGGTTTTAAATGGAAGATTCTAAACTTGTGGGCACACCTATGGTTACTGGCTGCAAATTAAGCAAGGATGATGACTCACCTGATGTTGATCAACATTCATATAGGTCAATGATAGGCAAATTTTTGTACATCACATCATCTCACCCAAACATAATGCATGCTGTAGGAATGGTTGGAAGATATTAGTCTGCACCTAAACAGAGTCACTTACTAGCTGTCAAAAGAATATTCAGGTATTTGCAAGAAACAATGACTTATGGTCTGTGGTATCCAAGAAATCAGAATTTTCAGTCAACTGCTTATTCAGATGCAGATTGGGAAAACTGTGTTGATGAGAGAAAAAGAACCAGTGGAGGAGCATTCTTCCTGGGTGACTCATTCATAGCATGGATTAGTAAAAAGAAAGGTTTCATTTCTTTATCAACCACATAGGCAGAGTATATTGCTGCTACTACCTGTTTCACTCAGGTATTATGGATGATTTAGACACTTGCAGACTTGGAGGTAAAATATGCTGCACCAATCCCAATTCATTGTAATAACACTAGTGCCATCAGTGTGTCTAAGAATCATGTATTCCACTCAAAGACCAAGAATATTCCCATAAAATACCATTTTCTCAGAGAGCAGGTCACTAATCAGGTTTTTCAGGTCCAGTACATTCCAACCACAGAAAAGATTGCAGACATATTTACTAAACTCCTAGCTAAGACACCTTTTGAATATCTCCGACAGAAGCTGGGTGTCATTTCATCTCACACCTAAAAGAGTCCATCTTGTTAGGGGGAGTTTTGTATTGTTTGAATATCTAATGCCTCCTAAAATTACTGAAACAGCTCAGGGGGAGCATGTCTCTTCTTTGACATTGATGTCAAAGGGGGAGAAAGTGTGATGATTTCAAGATGTTACAGTGGTGTAGTTGCATCATGGGGTTGCCATCAATGCCAAAGGGGGAGATTGTTGGCATGTTTTTAGACAGAAGGAAGAGTATGATGGTTGGCATGTTTAAAAGACAGATTATTCTTGTCATTGATGGCAAGATCAGATTATTCCTATGGAAAGATCAGATTATTCCTGTCATTGATGGCATCGATGGAAAAACAAGAACAAAAGTAATTTCAGGAAGACCAACAGAACAACTCACACAGAGTCAATAAGTTCAGGAAGATTAGCATCGCAACAATGATCGAATGACAAGATTGAAGTATTGGTCAAACTCCATTTTGGAGTTTTGGCTATCGAGATTTCGGATATCGAGAGATGTAAATGTCAAGGCTCTTTACAACAGGAGTCCCAAAGTTGCGAAATGTGAAATTACGATATGATTGGTCAAACTCCTTTTTGGAGTTTTGGCTATCGGGAGATGGAAATGTCAAGGTTCTTTACAACAAGAGTCCTGAAATTGTGAAATGCGAAACACCGAAATCTCGTCAACTGTCCATCTCAGGGGGTTATGTGAGCCGTCCAATCGCTTTGGAATTTTGAAAATTGGGATATGGAGATGTCAAGAACTCCTACTATAGGAGTCCCGAAGTCGTGAACCCCGAAATCGCGATATGAAAAATCGCGAAGAGATCTAGACTGTCGAATCATCTAGAGTGTGGACTGTTGATCCGACTCCCTTTAGGAGTTTTGGAAATCGGGAGATGGAGATGTCAAGAACTCCTACCATAGGAGTCCCGAAGTCACGAACCCCGAAATCGCGATATGCAAAATCAAGAAGAGATCTGGATCGTCAAATCATCCAGAGTGTGGACCATTGATCCAACTCCATTTCAAGGCTTCGGATATTGGGACATGGAGTGTCAAGAAAATCTACCATAGGAATGCCGAAAAGCAAAACACATTTTGGCTCAACCTGTGGTCACAGCCATTGGTCACATCAGCGGAAGATGAAGGAAGGAGCTAGTTTAGACAAGCTCCATTTCAGAGTTTCGGGGATCGAGACATGGAGAGTAACGAGATATTTACAACGGGGATCCCGAAATACCGAAATGCGAATTGGCGAAATAAACGCAAGATCACATGATGTCAATCCAACGGTGCAGGGGATTTTGGGCATGATTGGAGGGATAATTCCTCGCAGTCTAACTACTGGAAACCATTGATGGTCTCTGCCAAAGGATTCAAAGATACCTCTGTGTGATCGCCAAAGGAGACGAAGGGTCTCCAATCTTCTTCCAGTGAATGAAGACGATTCTTAGAGGGACTGACAAGTGGATGAGTGTTGAAGTTTGTAACTGAAGCATAAAGCATAAGCTCGACTATGCCAGAGAAGACGAAGAGTCTCGACTGCCAGAGAGGCCGAGGAATCTCAGCATGACATCCAGTGATGTTGAACGCGTGGGTAAACTGCCAAAGAAGCTGATAAGTTGTAATGATTATCAGACATAGCACTCACTGTGAAGAGATGCAGAAGCGTTGCACATATTGCATGCACAAGGTGTATAGAAGCTATAAGAACAGAACACAGAGAAGTGATGAGGTTGTTGTTGCTGAGGTGAAGTAATGCAAGTGTGAAGAAGTAAAGTGGTGGTGCAACGGTTGAAATGGACAGGAAACAAAAGGTGCATTGAATGGGAATGGCACATAGAGCACAAAAGGCAGAAGAACAGAATGGGTAGCGGATGCATGCAGGAAGATAATGAGGAAGACTGAGTAGCAAAATCTTGAAAAACAATGATGAGACTGGTAAGTTTCTATTGAACACTATATCATTGTAATAGGTTTCAGTATTTCATATTTATAATCTAGAGTGGTAGGGAGGTGTTAGGGAGGACTGGTGTCCTCAGAGGTTTAAGTGGGTGCTTGAACATAGGGAGTTGTAGCTTCCTTCTAGTTGGTGCTAGAGAAACTAGGGAGTTGTAGCTTCCTTCTAGTTGGTGCTAGAGAAACCAGGGAGCTGGTGCTTCCTTCTAGTAGGTGCTAGAGAAAACAAAGAGTTGGTTCTCTCAGCAAGTTGCAACTTGCAAAAAAATAGGTTGTAACCTCACAATGAGTTGGTTCTCATATGTATGATAATTTAAAGAATGTAAATAATACTTATCATATAAAGAAGAAGAGGTTTTTACCCTGTATGGGTTTCCTTGGAAAATATTTGTCTCTGTGTTTCTCACATATGTGACTGATGCTAAATGTGCCATTTTTTATTTCCCTGCATTATTGTGATCATCATTGAGTGCCTTGTAGATATTTTAGAAGAAGCATAATTGTTTAAGCACCGTAACAATTGATTCACCCCCCCTCTCAGTTGTGCAACAATTTCTGAATTTGAATTTTTGCAAGTATTGTGTTTTTGGAAAACAATGTAGACATAAGTTTAAATCATGAAGGAATATAAGCAAGGGTATCCTTGATTACATTCATTCAAATGTTTCGGGACCATCCCCTACAGTTTCTTTTGGAGGATCGTCATATTATGTGACATTTATAGATGATTACTCTAGAAAGGTTTGGGTCAATTTACTTAAAAGAAAAGATGATGTATTTAATACTTTTAAGAAATTCAGAGCTTTGGATGAAAAGAGAACTGACAGGTCAATCAAGTGTTTAAGGAAAAATAATGGAGGTGAGTTCACATCTATGGAATTTGATAACTATTGCAAGGACGATGAGATCGAAATACATAAGACCACGGTTTATACTCCTCAACAAAATGGTGTTGTTGAACGTATGAATATGACTCTTCTAGAGAGAGCAAGGAGCATGCTTAGTAATGACAAGATGCAGCTGGAATTGTGAGAAGAAGCAGTTCTTACAACATGCTATCTAATAAATCGGTCACCATCAACTGCAATAAACTGTAAGATTCCAGAAGAGGTATGGAAAGGTCAGTCATGTGATTTTTTAAATCTGAGAATATTTGGTTGTGATTCTTATGCTCTTATTTTTAAAGACCAACCTTCTTAGTTAGATCCTAGATCAAAGAAATATGTCTTTGTTGTTTATGGTGATGGAGTTAAGGGGTACAGATTGTGGGATCTTACTGCCCACAAACTCATCATTAGCATAGATGTATTATTTGATGAATCCTCACTCCTAAAATCAGAATTGGTACAAGAAAAGGTACCACAAGTTCAACAAATTCAATTGGAAGCTCAACCATCTTCAAAAGGGCAGGACATGAAGAAGTTCCAGAAGAAGAAGATGAAGTTGTAGATGTAGAAAACATCTAGGAAACTGAGGATATGCTTAAACCATCTCTGAGGAGATCTTCACGGGTCAAGAATCCTCCTACAAGGTATGACATTTATGATTCATTTGTGGCTTTGGTTTCTATTGATGGAGAACTTTCCAGGAAGCAATTAAGCTATCTGAAATTGCTCAATGGAAGAAAGCTATGAACGAAGAAATGGATGCCTTAGAGAGGAATAAAACATGGGACCTGGTATAACTTCCAAAGGACAGGAAGTTTGTTGGTTTCAAGTGGGTCTACAAATTGAAAAAGGGTGTTGATGATAATGTTGAAAGGTATAAAGCAAGACTGGTAGCAAAAGGGTATTCTCAAAAGGAAGGTATCGATTTTTATGATATCTTTTCACCAGTTGTGAAGCTTGTTTCAATTCATGTTATGTTAGCACCGATTACTTTACTTGATCTTGAGTTAAAGAAGCTATATGTTAAAACAACATTTCTACATGGAGATTTAGATGAGGATATATATATGGAACAACCAGAAGGGTTTATTCAGGATTGCAATAAGAGGTTTGTTTGCAAACTCAAGAAGTCATTGTATGGCCTAAGAGAGTGTCCCAGGCAATGGTACAACAAGTTTGATTTCTTCATGGTGGGCCTAAATTTTACAAGGAGTGAATATGATCATTATGTTTACTTTAAAAAGTTGAAAAATGGCATGTTCATTATTTTGGTGTTATATGTTGACGATATCCTTGTGGCAAGCAAGATAATGGTAGAAATCAATAGGTTAAAGGATCATTTGGCTAGGGCGTTTGATATGAAGGATCTAGGAGCAACAAAACAAATCTTAGGCATGGAGATACATAGAGACAGGAAAAATGGTAAGTTGTGGTTATCACAACAGAAGTATGTGGAGAAAATACTTATGAGATTTTGTATGAATAATGTGAAACCCATACAGATCCCTTTGGCTTCCCATTTCAAGCTTTCCTTAGGTTTATGTCCTAGTAATGATGAAGAAAAGGATTATATGTCTCGTGTACCATATGCTAATGCAGTTGGAAGTTTGATGTATGCGATTATGAGTACTAAACCAAATATTTCACATGTAGTTGGTGTTGTGAGTCGATACATGGAAAATCTAGGAAAAGAGCATTGGGAAGTAGTGAAATGGTTGTTTCGATATCTTAGGGGAACAAGGAGTTATTCTATCACCTCTGATGGTTCCAAAGCTTCAATTTATGGTTATGTAGATTCATATTTTGCAGGTGACTTGGACAAAAGGAGATCCATTTTAGGATATGTCTTTACTCTTGCAGGAGCACCTATTAGTTGGATGTCAAAGATTCAAAATGTAGTTTCTTTATCCACTAATGAGGCAGAGTATATAATTTCTTCACATGCATGCAAGGAGGCAATTTGGTTACAGGGTCTGTTGGGTGAGTTTGGAAGGATGTAGGACAAGGTGAAAGTATTTTGCGATAGTCAAAGTGTTATTCATTTGGCTAGAAATCCATCTTATCATAGTAAGAAGAAGCATATTTTTGTTAAGTTCCATTTTGTAAGACAGGCTGTTGATGAAGGTGGAGTGTCTTTGCAAAAGGTCCATACAAAAGTGAATTTTACAGACATGTTTACGAAATCGATTTTGTTAGAGAAGCTATGATGGTGTTTGGTTTCTCTTGGCTTGCATAAAAGATGATGAATAATTAAGGGCATGATATATCATGTAAATTGTTGTCAAGGTGGAGATTGTTGGAAACATGCCAACAAATTTCCTCATACAGTCATATGCACATGCATGCAATCTATTTAAGAACTACTCGTGTAACTATGTGATCTATTCGATCAGTTTGTATAACTGAGTGATAGATGTTATATATATGAGCATACCCATAGAAGTGGAGTACAATGAAAGTGAAAGTGAGTATAGTGTGTGAGGAGAGGATGGTTGTATGCCTATCAAGGCTATTTTAATTCTCCCTTGAATAATAAGAAGACCGATAATCATTGCCCGTGGTTTTTTCCCTCATTGGGTTTCCACATAAATCACTATGTCAAATTGTTGGATTGTTGTGCTTGGTTTTAACGCATGTTTTATCTTGCTTGTTTTATGCTCTTTTATATGTTATGTTTTTCTTCTGCTGCCTAACAAGAAGCACACTAAAAAAAAACAGTATGCCAAAACAGTGAGAACTATAACCTTGGTCGTACTCCTAAGATTGTAATCTTAAGTCTAAAATAGTAAAATAAAATTGGGTTGCCAAAGTCAACGACGCTCCTCCACCTTCTCCTTTTTACACAATGATGTTTGACTCCATTTTCTTCTTGTCGTCGGTTGTGTACCTACACAATGACAGCCACATTCACTTGGTTCTTGGCCTCAGCTCAATGTAACCTAAAGATTAAACCATAAAAAATTTGGCACTCACAGATATACCGATGGTTAATGGAAACACCTGGTTAATTGAAGGGTCGACACAGTGTGTGGCTAATTGAAACACCACCCACACGGATCTTGGAACTTCACAACCACGGGGCGATACCCACCCACCCACTAAGTAATTTCTACTGTTATGCATATTAAAAATGCATGGGCACCAGTTAAGAAAAAGAACGATGCCCTGTAAACGAAATGACAGTAAAATACTTAAATTTAAATGCAGTAAAACACTTTTGAATCTTCATTGTTATGTTAATTAGTTTAATCACTATTTTTAATGATGATCAATATTTTTTGTCATGCAGAGAAGTTAGTGCTTGAAATCACAGCCTTCGATTTGTTGTGACCACGAAGAATATTAGAGCATATGAAATCATGTCCATTAAAAACCTATCTATGATTAAAAGTCCATTAATTCTGGCCATTTCCAATAATAATGGCCGAAATGAATTTCTACATAATTTCTACATTGTTTTCTTTGACGGAAATAAAAAAGCACAACTAGTTTGTAAAGTAAGAGTTTCAAAGCCTCTCACCTCTTACTCTTACTGTTATTGATGACAATTTGCAACAACAAACTAATTGGAATCCAACCAGGTTATGATTGATAAATTTAATCAGAATCCAATCCAGTTTGACAGATTCGGCAATTGTAGTGATCCGTATTAATGACCTTTTCTAATGCACGAAACCGAAGATGGCATTGTCTTGGAGATGATCCAAACCTTGCAGTAGTTAAAAACAACTACGCTTTTAGTATGTTAATATACTCACTTTTTCATGGTGTAGGAATATAATGAGTGTATATATTAGCAATTTTCTCTACATATAGGCATTTTAATATGTTACTTTTAACCTATAGCAAACCGTATCACTAGAAAAATGATACCACTTAGAATGTATGTTCTTTCAAGAATTTATGTTTTTTATGTGAATCAAACCATACTATTCATTAAAAATTCATCTTCATCCCTTTGAAAACAACATGATAAATTATTGAGATCGTTTTGAAAACATGATAAATTATTGAGACGTGTAAACCGAGCGATATTATTCATTAAAAATTCATCTTCATCGTTTTGAAAACATGACAAATTATATTGAGATTTGGTAAACCCACTTTAAGCAGAAAATTAAATTTCACATTTTAAACTATTAAAAAACACACCAAAAGTTTTTAAATGTTTCTTGGAACAAAATTTGCAAAACCGAATTTCTTATTAAATTAGAAAAAGGAAAAAAACCAGTCCATTAGACCCAACCTAGGGATTGAGTTTATTAATGCCACGTCCACTGATGCCACCATGTCATTTTTTAGTTGATTAATTGCACGTCCACTGCTGCCACCACGTCATTTTTTAGTTGGTTAATGCCACGTCCACAATTGCCACCACACATTCTTTTTTTTAAGACCTTGCAGTTCAAACTATTATAATTAGTCTATTTATTTGAGAAACCTGTTCAGCAATGACAGGTCAGGTCATAGTATTATTCTATGTTTTTATTAAATTTTAAAATACCTCGAAACAGGAAATATTATAGGCAATTCTGCTGGTTGTAAACTTTTCGAAACAAGAAAGTTTACATTGCTTGAACTATAAAAGCTTTCAAATACCGACATGGTTTGCAAGAAGAAAAAACATTGAATTTGGTCCAATAAAATGACATAATATGAAAAGAGACTATGGAGCAGACGGGTCAATACACCAGAATTTCCTCGAAGCTTCCGCGCCCAATTACCATAACCACCTATTTCGGTCGTATGTTTTATTCAAACTTCAATGCAGAGCTTTGCTTAGTCAAAACGCATGCACAACGGAGAAGGACGTTAGTCCTGAGTGACGTTTTCGTGATTACTGTTTCCCTGCTTATAAATATTCCCATAATTACCCGTCAAAATCTTCCAACAATTACAGTTTTCGTTTTCAAAACAATTTATCTTTTAATTTTAGTTTTCGTTTTCGTTTTTCGTTTTGTTCACATAAATTGTTATATATTCATATTGCATATTTTTGGTACACAATGATTCAGTTCACAAGTATTTTTGTTTTTTTGTTTTGTTTTTTTTGAATCCGGCCATATTATTCATTAAAAATTCATCTTCATGGCTTTGAAAACATGATAAATTATTGAGATCATTTTGAAAATATGATAAACTATTTATTGAGATGTGTAAACTCAACCATATTATTCATTAAAAAATTATCTTCATCATTTTGAAAACTTGACAAATTAT
>JASDQU010101992.1:228143-238278 GCA_032191745.1 Picea mariana
TAGCTAGAATACATTCTCTAGCATATTACTATGTGTGATTTTTGCTTTATTATTGTGTGCGTCGAGAGAACAGGCTTGCCACGCTGCATTTTTTCTTAAATGTTTGCACAGGGCTACGCCCTTCGACGGTCCTAATAGTCTTTAGTGTTTACCTAATAGGTCTGGTAGTCTTAAATGTTTATTGTATAGATGTGTTGCAATATAGTTTCGTTTCCATTTTTTTGATGGTCGACATCACTGCTTCAGTGGTCAATGCTTGTTCGATGCTTCGTTCCATGGTTCTTGTTCTTGTTTGATTCAATTTTGCAAAGTTGAGGTCCTGCAGTTGCAGTTGGACCTCTTCGTGGTTGTTCACAGGTTTGTTGTTCTTCAACTTTGCAAGTTGTTGGACCTGTTGTTGCGGTTTCCAATTTTCTTGGGTTTGATCTCTTTTCATCCCTCGTTGACGGGTAAGTTTCCCTGTTGTTGCTATTTTTCAATGGTGGGATTCCCTGCCTCCAAATTCTGTTGCAAACCATACTTGTTTGTGCTCTTAATTTATGTTCCTAGAAACCATGCATCTTCATATGTCGGTTGTCACGTTCATATTTATTTCGAAAATTGCAATGCAGAGGGGTTTACCAACCGCCGGAATGTAGACGTAGGGAATGCTTTTATTTTGTGGGTTGGAAAACTGCGTCCACCTGTTGTCTTTCTGCTGAGTAAATTCATCGTGTTATTTATTTGCGTTGTTTATTTTGTTTGGTTCGCATTGCAATGTGGGTTTGTTTTCTTGTCATCTGCTATGGGGACTAGGGGGATTGAATTTGAGAAGAAGAAGGTTGAAAGATACATACAGGGATTGGTACCCAGTTCCGCGCTTGTAGTTTTCCTATTTTGCTTTCCTTTGTTTTTGCTACTTTTATTTTTTTCCCCCTTCTCTCTGTTTTCATGCAAACTGAAAGTATCTAACAAATAGATTCAAAATCCAGTTCAAAAGATGACATAAGTAATAGATGTTGATTCGTATGAAATAGATACAGAGTCCATTGTACATGACAACATTAACATGGTTTTTCATAGAAATGGTCATTTTAGATTGGATGCATTCTCGTATACTGTAGGGGATTGCCTTTTTGATACATTTTAGGCTCTACTGTATTTCCGGTATTCGTTGACCGAGCTTCGCAATGGATTACTAGATTATTTCTTGGGGTTGTTTAAAAAATGGCAACGCTGAGGCATTGGAGTCCTATGAATACAAACTGGAATCTGATTTTCTTCGGCACTTGCATGGAATACATGATGTTGCTACATACTTTTCAAATATGTGGTTGTTTGCATCTCTAGTTCTTCCTGCACATGAGAGGGGGCTTTGCGGAGATAGATTTTGTATATGGTGACTGTCTAACTAGCTCAATATATCAGTTGGAATATGGTCATTGACAAGAAAAACAAGATATCTACTATTCAACAAAACTTCATCTCACAATCCATATTGCATCTTGTTCCATGATGCCAATGCTGTCAGTGGTCATTATGAACCACGACTGTGCAGAAAAATGTCTGTTTGGTTACTCTTCCAAAAATATGGAGAGTTTGTGATGCCTCCTACATCAAAGACTTATGTCAATATTATGTTTCCTGAGTCTGATAATCTTTCATTCTTTTGTCCAAGGGAATTTTTATCCATTCTAAGTCATCCATTATGTGGTTTGTCTCTTTACTTTCATGAGTCGTCCATACTGTGAGTCCAGTCAAGTCCATATTCAAAACTGATGAAGTTCTATGCCTGATTATCAAGGTCCTCTAGTATTTCCCCGATGGTATGTCTAAGACCTCATAGTAGTGAGTCTTACACTCCTATTATACTCCTACCTAAGTTTTTGAAGATCTTGAATTTGTTGCTCGAGCTATGAAGTCCTCATCTCCAGCCACAGGCGTTGATGCTTCTTGAAGATGCATATTGTATTTTATTTGAATACCATCGAACGATTTTGAGATGTAGATCCATTGTGTATTGCTCACGACTACACTTTATATAGATATTTCTATGACATGGATCTGTAGTGTACTTGATTGGAAGCCATGATTAGTTCATCCCGAGAATGGGTATGCCCGCCTCAGAGAGATTATTATTCTTTTACAGATAGCGACCACCCAAACTATGGTCAGAGGCTCTCTCGAATTATTTCCTTATCACTGGTAAATATATTGTAATGTATTTCGAACATCAGTTGATCTTTTGACCTCACACATTAGGGGGAATTTGTTATATCCCTAAAATTCTATACCTATGCAGACATGGCATTGTTCTTTCTACTTGCACAATTTGCCAAATTACTACTAAGGATATCTCTTTAAAAAACCATTTTTTGGAGCATGTACGCGTCCTGTTGCACTACTACCTGCGTACATATGCTAACTGCATACTATAGAACTCGCATAGATACGCTAGTTGCACACTAAAAAGCCTGTCTTTGCCTCTAAAAGTTGCAAAAAACAAAATTGTTTCAAGGAATTCGATGGAGTTTACGGGCTACTAAGGGTTTCCCAACCAATTCACCCATTGTATCTTGTACCCAAACCGAATAACTATCCTTTTTTCATATAAAAGGAGGTCTTGGGGTCCTATTCCATCATCAAGCATTAGAACAAAGACACTCTGCCAAAATCCCTTCCTCTTTTAGCCCAAATTTGTAGCCGTTTGTGAGATTTGGCCTCAACATCCCCCCTCCATCCCTCTCCCTATACAATCTCTTCCTCATTTCCCAAGGATATCATTTGATTGTGAGAGATATTACAGGAATGATGCACTTGGAGCAACAATGAGAGGATCTCAGACTAGGTTCATAGAACGTTTGTTGACAAGAAGGTTGTAACTATTTGTAATCTTCACATCTGAATAAAAGAATTTTCTGTGTCCCAAATATTGTGTTTTTTTTCTTATTTGATTAATGCATTTCACATTTGTATATGAACCCTGACACTGATAAGTAGAGATAGACTATCTTGTATCTTTGTTTTTTAAATTGCTTGCAGGTCATCTTTGGGAGGAGACCAACAGTCCAAGAAACTACAAAGGAGGAGGAGGTATGCACCAGCCGAAAGGACCTAAGGTACACCCTCTTTTCCTTCTCTTATCTTTCAAGGTCTGATTGTTTGGGGTAGTCTAGAAATAAAACTATATTTCAAGGGAGATCAATGCTCTTCCTATACTCTCACCCAATATAGTAATAGGGGGATTTTCCCCGCTTGCATTGAGAGCCATCTAACTCTATGTATTTAAATATATTAATGAGTTTGAGTTTCATAAGTTCATATCAAAAAATAAGTTGATTATTTCTTTAGTAGAATTTTGCACTAAAATTATAGCTTATTTTTCAATTTATCACCAAATAATAATTAAATTATTCTTTTAAATGCATCTGATGCAACTAACGATTAACCATAAGCATTGCAATGAACACCTAAAATATTAGGTATATCATTTTTTAAAATACAAATAAAGAGAATCTCATTGCCAGTGATTCATAAAGAACCATCTATGAAAACTCCTATCAATTTCTAATTTGAAAGGCCCATTCCTTCCTTTAAATCATTAAATGCATCATATGTTGTTTTCTCTCTTCCATCAAAATAGTTTATGATCTTTAGAAACTATGAAATTGGAGGCACCAACACTTGTGAGTATAAAAATGTGGCATAAAGCACAAGAAATTTCTTTAAACGACGAGTTGTTCTTTCATCTAGAATCAATAAAAAAGAGGACTTTCCAACATTCTTGTAGTTTGCACCTATTCAAGATACTAAGATATATAAAAAATTGAATTCTTTTGTAGCGATGTGCTTTCTATATGATGTGTAATATTTAATATTTTCAATGTTTCGTGTCTTTAAGGAAATTGCAAACAAGCAAAGGGATTCATATTTTGAGAGGGGTAAATCCTCTTGCAGAACCCAATAAATTGATTTCATAGTTGCGATGTCGCATTACTTCTTCTTGCCATCAATGCATATTTTGTCTTTTGTAAAAGTATTGTTTACATTTCATTTCCATATATCTATTTTTATTGTCAAAGTTTATGGATGGTTGAATTGGCATGAAAAACTATTGGATCATGTTGTATTGTAGAGTAATCAATGCCAATTCCCCATGGTTAAACTACCATATGAGTTTCACAATAACGCACTTCATAACTTTTTTTGCTTTCATGTTTTATCTCTCTCAACCATGTATATTTAGTTTTCCATCCCTCATGACACTCTCATTTTATTTTAAGTTTTCTTTTCATTCAAGTGCTATATTCTTTCCCTTGAAATTGTTGATTAGATTCTGCATTATACCCCAATATATGTAAGTATTTTTTCATATAAAAATTATTCTCCTCTTTCTTGGTGATGAGACCTATGATGTAATAGACCATCCAAAAAGCGTTTTGATATAAGCTTGGGTTTTTTTACATTCTTATATGTAATATCTATATAATTAAAAATTGAAAGTAATTAAGTATGATAAAATAATGCTCGTAATAAAATGCTTATGGTTAAAACATGGAGCAATCTCTCAATTTTTTTTAATTCAAAATAGGTGTAATTAATTCATTATATATTTTCTCATAATCCTATGTATTTATATTTAGACTATTATATACACAAATAAACTTTTGATTTTTTTACACTCTTAGAATGTTAGAGGAATATATATATAGTTGGATAGACTAGACCACTTATTATTACTCATCCACCCTCTTTACCATGGTCCACTCTCCACAATATGAGGCAATAGATCATTCGAGACCTGTTTCTCAAATGGTTTTGCGTATTTTTAAATGAGGTGTACTACATAGTTTGAAATACAATGTGCACATATGCTTGCACACATTATGAATTCCTAGTAGATGCAGTGAGCAAAACTCATGCAATAATTCCAAGAAGTGTATGGAGAAAGTTATACCCAAATGATGAAATAAATTCCTAGTAGAAATAGTGAGAAAAATGTGCACAATGATGCCAAGTAGTGTATCGAGAAAACTATACCACAATAATGAAATAAACCAACCAGTTCCTTCTGACCTTCATCATTTCATTCTATAGGAATAGGTTGTAGCATTTTCAATTACAATTTGTGGAGAGAGGAAAAATGCAGCTCAAATTTATGAATCATTGTGCTATATTCTGCATGGAAACATACATGTCGTTGGGCAATGGGTGACCATTCTTGGTTTACTTGAATTTGTCTCTATTGGCACAGTTGCATGTGGACAAAATTCTACACAATGTAGAAACAATGCACGTGTCATCCATTGTTGGAACTAAAAGAATAACACAACAAGGTTTAGTGGCAAATAAATAAGCATACAACAACAATCACACGATGAAATAAATCACATCAATCAACAAAACATTACATGGAAAAACCCTTTTAAGGAAAAAAACCGTAGGAAATGAGAATCGATATTGTTATTATTCAAGGGAGAATTACAACATCCAAAAACAAGCTTACAACCATCCTATCACTCTCTTCCCACACACTACACTACACTACATTGATTTCTCAAACCTTTACAGGTATGTTAGATATATAAGATATGTTATACGGTAAAAAAAAATAGTCACAACCAGATCCACCAATTACAAAAACTATCATTGTAGTGTGCATGCATGCACATTCCATTTTTAGCTGATATGGTGTGCATGTGTCCACATCAAAAATTAGCTGGTAGTTTCAACAATATCCACCTTGACAATAATTTACCTGATATATCATGCATGAATTAATTCATCACCTTTTATGAAATCCTAGAAAAGACAAACACCATCGTAGCTTCTCTAGAAAAACTGGTTTCATGAACATGTCTACATAATTCACTTCTGTATGGACCTTTTCCAGAGACACTCCCCCTTCATCAACAACATGTCTTAAAAAATGGTATTTAATAGAAATATGCTTCATTTTACTATGATTAAAGTTGGATTTCCAGCCAAATGAATATCACTTTGACTATCGCGGAATACTTTCACCTTGTCTTGCATCCTTCCAAATTCACCCAACAAACCTTTTAACCAAATTGCCTCCTTACATGCATGTGAGGCAACCATATATTTTTCCTTGGTATTGGATAAAGAAACTATGTTTTGAAGCTTTGACATCCAACTAACAACTCCTCCTACAAGAGTAAAGACATATCATGAAGTGGATCTCTTGTTCTCTAAGTCACCTTCAAAATATAAATTGACATAACCAAAAATTCAATCACTGGAACCATCATAGGTGGTATAATAATTACTTGTGCCCCTAATATACTGAAGCACCCATTTCACCATTTCCCAATGCTCTTTTCCTATATTTTCCATGTATATGCACAACACCAAATGCATGTGAAATATCTAGTCTAGTACTCACCATCACGTACACCAAACTTCCTACTTCATTAGAATATGGTACACGAGAGATACAATCCTTTTCTTCGTCATTACTAGGACATAAAATTGACGAAAGATTGAAATTGTAATCCAAATGGATTTGTATAGGTTTCACATTATTCATATTGAATCTCATAAGTATGTTTTATTTTTCCTTGGTATTGGATAAAGAAACTATGTTTTGAAGCTTTGACATCCAACTAACAACTCCTCCTACAAGAGTAAAGACATATCATGAAGTGGATCTCTTTTTCTCTAAGTCACCTTCAAAATATAAATTGACATAACCAAAAATTCAATCACTGGAACCATCATAGGTGGTATAATAATTACTTGTGCCCCTAATATACTGAAGCACCCATTTCACCATTTCCCAATGCTCTTTTCCTAKATTTTCCATGTATATGCACAACACCAAATGCATGTGAAATATCTAGTCTAGTACTCACCATCRCGTACAYCAAACTTCCTACTTCATTAGAATATGGTACACGAGAGATACAATCCTTTTCTTCGTCATTACTAGGACATAAAATTGACGAAAGATTGAAATTGTAATCCAAATGGATTTGTATAGGTTTCACATTATTCATATTGAATCTCATAAGTATGTTTTATTTTTCCTTGGTATTGGATAAAGAAACTATGTTTTGAAGCTTTGACATCCAACTAACAACTCCTCCTACAAGAGTAAAGACATATCATGAAGTGGATCTCTTKTTCTCTAAGTCACCTTCAAAATATAAATTGACATAACCAAAAATTCAATCACTGGAACCATCATAGGTGGTATAATAATTACTTGTGCCCCTAATATACTGAAGCACCCATTTCACCATTTCCCAATGCTCTTTTCCTATATTTTCCATGTATATGCACAACACCAAATGCATGTGAAATATCTAGTCTAGTACTCACCATCACGTACACCAAACTTCCTACTTCATTAGAATATGGTACACGAGAGATACAATCCTTTTCTTCGTCATTACTAGGACATAAAATTGACGAAAGATTGAAATTGTAATCCAAATGGATTTGTATAGGTTTCACATTATTCATATTGAATCTCATAAGTATGTTTTATTTTTCCTTGGTATTGGATAAAGAAACTATGTTTTGAAGCTTTGACATCCAACTAACAACTCCTCCTACAAGAGTAAAGACATATCATGAAGTGGATCTCTTTTTCTCTAAGTCACCTTCAAAATATAAATTGACATAACCAAAAATTCAATCACTGGAACCATCATAGGTGGTATAATAATTACTTGTGCCCCTAATATACTGAAGCACCCATTTCACCATTTCCCAATGCTCTTTTCCTAKATTTTCCATGTATATGCACAACACCAAATGCATGTGAAATATCTAGTCTAGTACTCACCATCGCGTACATCAAACTTCCTACTTCATTAGAATATGGTACACGAGAGATACAATCCTTTTCTTCGTCATTACTAGGACATAAAATTGACGAAAGATTGAAATTGTAATCCAAATGGATTTGTATAGGTTTCACATTATTCATACTGAATCTCATAAGTATTTTGTGTACATACTTATGTTGTGATAACCACAACTTACCATCCTTCTCGTCTCTTTGTATCTCCATGCCCAATATTTGTTTTCTACTTCTAAATCATTCATATCAAATGTCCTATCGAACTGAGCCTTTAACCTGTAGATTTTGACCATGCTTTTTATTGCAACAAGGATATCATCAAAATATAACACCAAAATAATGAATATGTCATTTTCCAACTTTTTAAAGTAAACACAATGATCATATTCACTTCTTGTAAATTTTTGGCTCACCATGAAGGAATCAAACTTCTTGTACCATTTCCTGGGAGACTGCCTCAGGCCATACAATTTATTCTTGAATTTGCAAACAAACCTCTTGTTGTGATCTTGAAAAACCCTTCTGGTTGTTCCATATATATATCCTCATCCAAATATTCATGTAGAAATGTTGTTTTAAAATATAGATTCTCTAACTCTAGATCAGATAAAGCAACTAGTGTTAACACAACACGAATTGAAACAATCTTCACAATTGGTGAAAATATTTCATGAAAATCAATACCTTCCTTTTGAGAATACCCTTTTGATACCAACATTTCTTTATACCTTTCAAATTTATCATCAACACCTTTTTTCATTTTGTAGACCCACTTGCAACTGACAACCTTCCTGTCCTTTGTAAGTTCTACCAGGTCCCATGTTTTATTCCTCTCTAAGGAATCCATTTCTTCTTTCATAGCTTCTTTCCATTTAACACTTTCAGATACCTTCATTGCTTCTTGATAGAAAATAGGTTCTGCATCATTAGAAACCAAATTCATAGATGTAATATCCCTCAACCGAACCCAATTGTAAATGTAATGTAAGTGTACTTAATCTGGTGAGTTGTTTTGAAATCATTTTGTAGTGCACATTTCATGGCATAGTGTGCGCATGTACTGCGCAGTAAAATGATGTAGTGTGCACATTCCCGAATAACACGCGCAGTAACTAAAGTGTGCACAGTATGGAGGTCAGTGAGCCTTGTGTATATGATATGTGTTATAGGCTGGTGAACCAGTTATTATAAGTTGGGATTATTATGTTTTGGAATTAGGCCAGAGTGCCTAGATGTTAAAGGTGAGTGTGCCTATTTTTTATATGTCTCATGATGAATATAAAATACATCATTGCATGCATACCAACCACAATAAAAGAGACAAGGGACTAAAATCCACCAGTAAGGGAAAAGGAGGGAGAAACGTTAAGGGAAAGGGCTAAGGTAGAGATCTCAATCCAAAAAGAAACATTATATTAATATTTCTTAAAACATAAAGTATGGATAATGATTTTATGCTAAATTCTAAAAGTTGGGGACAAGTGGACCAAAGTATCTCCCAACATGAAAAGTGTCAAGTTGGGGACATGCATACATATTGTGGGGACTTAGCTCATTTTCACACCTTCTCCATCATTCAGAACATCATCTCTTCCATGATTCATTTGAGCATTCATCCATGACTCCATGACCATTTTTCACTCACGCAGTCAGTTATCCTTCAGATATTTATTTCACTGTACCAGAACTGTATCCTTAGCCATATCTATTTTTTTAGTTGGTTAGCTTGGGATTTGGACTAAAGAAGCAGGTTGTCAGGCCCGTGGGATATAGAAGAGGTGGGTTGTCAAGCCCGTCAGAAATTATCTGGGTGAGAGAATTGTTGGGATTTGATTTCCTGAAGGTGCTAAACTATAGCTACAGGGCTTAGAGACTTCCTGTCCGGCCTATTGTTGAAGCTCGGAAAGGAATTGGGGCAGCCAAAGGACTATTGAGAAGAGAAGGGGCACACTTCCTGGGGTGGGACAGTCATGTGTGGAATGAGAGACTGTATGTTTTCAATCGAGTGAGCACCCGAGAGGGAGTCTTTCCTGTTGTCTATGAGCCTATAGCCTGGTTAGGAATTCCTTTACCCAGGTGGAGTTTAGTCCCAACTCGAAGGTGACTCACTGTTGAGAGTGTTGAAAAGTGTATTCTAAGGTTGGGAGGTTCGTGGACGATCTTCACACAATTGGTGACATTTCTACCAAGATAAGTACCAATTGTGTGATAAATTTACATGCTGCATTGTTATTTACGTGCTTATTTTATGGGTTATCATATGTGTGGTTATAACTGTCTAGAAGGGTATTTCTTGGATATGTTGCATGTCTATGTTTACTGTCA
>JASDQU010101992.1:239128-250917 GCA_032191745.1 Picea mariana
ATTGCAAAACACACAGGAGTTTGGTTGGTGCACGTGCAATATGAGTATAAGTTGTCTCGTGACATTGTATTCAATGGTGCGCACAGATTATTGTGCGTGGTGGGGGAATATTGAACTTTGGCATGGTGCAATGTTTAGAGAAAAATTCATTTGGAATATCAGTGTGTGATACAAATATTGTGCGCAACGGTTATCAGTGAAAGAACCAAAACTATGCGCAGTGGATATTGGCTCGCAACACAAAAGTAGTGTGCACAAGTTATTGGCATGAAGAAGAAGAAAGGCATTGTGGATATAGGTGTGCAAAAGCATGATTTACCTTGTGGTGGTGTTGTGCACGATAAATATGGGTTTACAGGTTGAATTTTTGTGCGCGCAAAGTCATTTGGAAGGCTAATTAAGGCGATGAGTATGAGTTTAATATAAAATTTGCATGGTATTAGAGGAAAAAGAAACAAACAACCACATCGGAGAATTATTTAAAATGAATTCAGAGTTGGTTTGAGAAGAAATAAATATAGCCTAAATTGCTAAGCCGAGATCATTTTAGGGATGAATTCTGAGTTTTATATTCCTCTGATTCAGAGAGATGGAAGTGAAATATAAGCTTACAAGAAACACATACTATGAAAGAAAACAAGACTCATATCACCACCAGTTAGAATCTTGTAATAAATAGTCCAAAATCCGCTTTTGCATTTATATAATCATTTTAATCCCAAAGTTACAAAAGGGAATGATTTAAAATAACAGTTATCCTATGGTAAAGGGACCATTTAAGAACATGCTTGTCATCTCTGGGGCCCCTTACCTCTACTACCATCTGTCTAAAAATTGTTGAAATGTACTTTTATTTGAGGACTCATTTCAGCTTAGTGATCTCCTCCTTTAAAGTATCTAACCAGACCTATTGATCCTCTCCAACACTTTCAGCCGTTTCAGCTATGGTTTCTTTCTTCTTTCGCTTTCTCTGTTTCTTCTTAATAGCTCCCCTATTGATGACTAGATTTCTCATAATGGGATTCAACCTGACTTCCATTTTCAAGTCTGTGGCAGGTTTTGTGTGGAATTTAGTCGTTAATATCTGCGCAATTATCCTATCCTTCTTACTCGAAGGAAAATCTACCATGTTTCCAGAAGAACCAGTCTCACTGGATGTAGCTTTGTCCATGTACCTCAATTTTGTGGACACTGAAATGATTTTACAGAGATCAAAAGGTCGAGAAAATTTAAAGATTACTCCATTTATGGATAAGATGATGCCTCCATACTTGAGAATTGGTAGTTATAGAGTCCCAATCATGAATCACAGTCAGAATTACGTACAAATACGTTGGTTTCCATGCTCGACTAATCCATTTCAAATGATTAGATTTTGAGTTTGTTACATGGCGGCGTTCACCTGACATCATACGGCTATGAAGTACCAAACGCATGAAATGGGGTGATCTGACTAGCCATCGCCTGTCCCATGAGTGGTGGTTTTGATGTATTGAAGCACGTGACATCAGGACTTTGGCAAAAGTGGTTTTGGCAAACTGCCTTTCGCCCCGATGTATCTCTAGAGGCGCCGCGCGTCTATTTTCTCAAGACTTGGGTCCTATACAAAATTTTCATGGTGATAACACCAAGAAATTATAAGGTATAATTTTGATGTATATATTGAATCAAAATGGTTCATATTTTTTCATGAATTGTTGAATTAGTTAGCCTGATAAGTTTCGATCGTTGCACTTTTTGCAGAATTAACAACAACTAGATCAGATCAATATCAGTGTAGAGCCCATAGAAATGGAAGAGGCACATGAGAATTATAGTCAGCAAGATGAGGGCAGAGGGATGAATGTCCATTTGGGCATTGAAGGAACAAACTCCAATGGACATGGAGAAGAAAGGAATGAAAACATGAATATGGAAGAGACCATTAAAAATTTGCAGAAGGATGTCCAAAGCCATAAGGATAATAATGAAAGGCTTATGAGATCCAAGGAGAAGCAGGATGAATTCAACATGAATTTATTGGAGGGCTTGAACAAAATAGAAAATAAATTGGGCAAGGAGAGTGGCTTAAGAAAATCTGGAAGTCACAAGCCTTCGGATGAGAAAAGAAAAACAAGAAGTGTTAGCAGACACCACCATCACTCCCAAAGGCATTCCAATAAGAGAGCATGAAGAAGCTCAAGTCCATCCCCTGTTAGAAGGCATACGAGGTCTGGGGCGGATGAGCTACGAGGAGAAATGAACAAAATCAAACGTCCCACATTTGATGGTGAGCACAAGAAGGTGAAGATGTAGAAACATGGTTGTTGGGCATGAGAAAGTATTTTCAATTTCATAATTATTCTTCTCATGCAGAAAGTAGAATTGCTATCTATCAACTCAAGGGAAAGGCCTCCATGTGGTGGGATCATCTTTTGCAGGTGAAACACATTAAGGAGAAAAATGTTACTTGGAGGGAATTCAAGAAGTATTTTGAGAAGAAATACTTGATTGAGAGGTACTATGACAAGAAAATGAAAGAGTTCTTTGAACTCAATCTTGGAAGTATGACCATAGATGAATATGAGAGAATGTTTCTAAAACTGTTGAAGTATGTCTCTTTCATCAAAGATGAAACAGTCAAAATTCAAAGGTATTTGAGTGGATTTCCATCATTCATCAGTGACAAAATATAGTATGATGAACCCAAGACAATGGAAGAGACCATAAGGTGAGCTAAATGCCTATATGATCAACAGAAATCAAGGCCAACTTTCCAAAAGGCTTGGAAAGACAAAAAGAAATTCAAGATGGATCAGAGGAAGAAGGGAGCTAAGATACCATTCTTTAGAAATAATCCATAGGGACAAAAAATGCCTAAAAAACCCATAACGATTGACATAGGGAGTCAAAGGCCAAGGCAGCCACCTATTCAATGTTGGGGTTGTAAAGGAGATCATATGTTCAGAGATTGTCCTCACAGAAGTGAAAAAGGAAGGGATGTTCACAATGTAAAACAAGATGAAACAATGGAGGACATGGGTAAAAATGTGCTAAGGATCTATGCAGCCCTAAACAACAAGCAAGAAGAGTATTAGTCCCACATGATTGAAGTGGAAGGTATGATCAACAACCAAACCATTACTATTTTAATTGATTCAGGAGCTAGTCATAGTTATATAGAACCTAAGATGGTGGAAAGTTTGCATTTGCCAAGAAGCAAGCATGGGAAATCTCGGTTGGTGCATCTAGCTATAGGAGCCAGAAGAAAAGTTAATGAGATGGTTAAGTCATGCCTCATGGACATGAATGGACTGAACACCAAGGTAGATTTGAACATCTTGCCTTTAGGTTTCTATGATTGTCTAATTGGGATGGATTGGTGGGACCAAAATCATGCTCTCCTGGAATTTCATAACAAAGCATTTACTTGCTTGGATGAGGAAGGGAAAATAAGGAAAGTGCAGGGAATTCCCAGGGCAGTAACCATCAGAGAAATTTCAGCATTGCAGCTAAAGAAATGTTACAGAAAAGGGTGTCAAATATATGCAGCTCATATGGAAGAGACACCTAAAGATAAGGTGAAAAATTTGGAAGATTATGCAGTCCTGGAAGAATTTGAAGATGTGTTCAAGGAAGTACCAGGACTACCCCCAAAGAGAGACATTGATTTCTCTATAAATCTAATGCCTGGAGCAGCACCAGTGTCAAAGACTCCTTACAAAATGAGTACACCAGAATTGAAGGAGTTGCAAATGCAACTTGAAGAAATTCTGAAGAAGGGGTATATATGCCCAAGTGTGTCACCTTGGGATTCCCCAGTCTTGTTTTTGAAAAAGAAAGACGGAACACTAAGATTGTGCATTGACTTCAGATAGTTTAATAAAGTGACTATTAAGAACAAGTATCCTCTGCCAAGGATTGATGATCTCTTTGATCAATTGAAGGATGCAAAGATATTTTCAAAGATAGATATCAGATCAGGATACCATCAAGTAAGGATTAAAGAGGAATATATCAGCAAGACTGCCTTTAGGAAAAGGTATGGTCATTATGAGTTCACAGTGGTGCCATTTGGGTTGTCAAATGCACCAGCTTGTTTCATGTGCTTAATGAATGGTGTTTTCCGAGGATATCTAGACAAGTTTTCCATTGTCTTTTTGGATGAAAGTATTATATATTATAAGTTAGAGGAAGATCATGAACATTATTTGAGGATGGTGTTGCAAGTATTAAGGGAGCATCATTTGTATGCCAAATTGATCAAGTGATCATTTTAACATAAACAAATTCATTATTTGGGGCATATCATTTAAGAGGATGGGATAGTAGTGGATCCTTAAAAGATAGAATCCATTAGAGAATGGTCAGCACCGAAGAATGTGACAGAGGTGAGATCATTCATGGGTCTTGTAGGCTATTACATGAGAGTTATTCAAGGATTATCAAAGATATCACACCCAATCACTTCCTTGCAAAGAAAGGGTGTGAAGTTTCAATGGACATTAGATTGTGAAAAGGGTTTCCAACACTTGAAGAAACTATGACAAGTGCTCCAATACTAAAGATTGTAGACCCAAATGAAGACTTCATTGTATGCACAGATGCATGTAATGAATGACTTGGTGGAGTCCTCACTCAAAATGTGTTTGTTATATGTTATGAATCAAGGAAGTTGAAGGAGCATGAAAGAAACTATGCCACTCATGATTTGGAGTTGGCAGCCATAGTGCATGCCTTGAGGAAATCGAGACACTACCTCATGAGAAAAAGGTTCGAGCTCAGAATAGACCACAATGGTCTTAAATATTTATTTGATCAGCCAAATCGAAATGCTAGGCAAAGAATATGGTTAGAATTTCTAAGCGAATGTGACTTTGATATAAAGCATATCAAGGGGAAAGAGAACAAAGTGGTTGATGCACTTAGGAGAAGAGTAAATGAATTGCATGCTACAGACATTAGCATGTACCAATCAGATTTGAATGACAAAATTATAGAGGCTACCAAATCAGATTTGCAATACAAGGAATTAGTGGCAAAATTACAGCAGGGTAGTTTGCAGCAGAAAATTGAAGAATACAAGCTAGATAATGAGGAAATTCTTATGTACAAGGGAAAAATTTATGTACCAAATTCTAATGAATTAAAAAATATGATATTGGGAGAAATGCATAATGCACCTTATGCTGGGAACCCGAGATATCAAAAAATATTACAACTGTCAAGAGCCAATATTATTGGCCAGGCATGAAGAAAGAAGAGGAAGATTTTATTGCCAGATGCTTGGAATGTCAAAAGGTAAAGGCTGAGCATAGACACCCAGCTGGATTGCTATAGCCATTACCCATTCCTGAGTGGAAATGGGAAGTTTTAACGATGGATTTCATCACCAAACTACCCAGAACAAACAAGCAACATGATTCTATCATGGTAGTGGTGGATAAGATTACTAAAGCTGCCCATTTTATTCCAGTTAAGCTCACTCACAAGGAAACGAAAATTGTTGATGTTTATATGAAAGAAATTGCTAGATTACATGGCATACCCAAGACAATTGTGTTTGACAGAGATTCAAAATTTACCTCAAAATTTTGGAAAGGATTATTTAATGGATTTGGAACAAATTTGAATTTTAGTACAGCCTATCATCCAGAATCAGATGGAAAAACAGAGAGGGTGAATCAAGTGATTGAAGATATGTTGAGGATGTATGTGATGGATATACCATCAAAATGGGAAGACTACCTACACTTAGTAAATTTTGCTTACAACAATGGGTACCAAGCATCTCTAAAGATGAGTCCATTTGAGGCACTTTATGGAAGAAAGTGAAACACTCCAGTAAGTTGGGATAACCCAACAAACAGAGCAGTAGTTGGGGTAGAATTTCTCAGGGAAATGGAGGAGAAAATGATAAAGATAAAGAAAAATTTAAAGGCTGCCCAAGACAGGAAGAAAATTTATGTTGATAAAGGTAGAACTCACAAGAAATTTAATGTGGGAGACCATGTATTTTTTAAAGTAAAATCCAATAGAAGATCCCTAAACTTGGGAAACTGTTCAAAGTTGGCATCTCGTTATTGTGGGCCATTTGAAATCCTAGATAGGATCGGCCCAGTTGCTTATATGATTGCATTACCTGCATCTATGTCTGTTCATAATGTATTCCATGTATCATTACTAAATAAATATATACCTGATGCTAATCATGTTATTGATTGGAGTGTGATTTAGGTGGAGCAAGAAGGCGCTTTCCGAGTGCATCTGGTGCACATTCTGGACCGGAAAATCAAGTAGCTACAGAATTGAGCCATACATATTGTAAAGGTCCAAAGGACCTAGTACGGTCCTGAGGATGCTACTTGGGAGCATGACGATGCAATGCAGACAAAACAACCGCCTATCTTTGAGGATTTTTGAAACTTTTATTGTATATGGGTATATGATGCATTGTGGACAATGCATAAATAAGGGGAGGGGATTGTCATATCCCTCGGCTGAACCCAATTATAAATGTAATGTAAGTGTGCTTAAGCTGGTGAGTTGTTTTGACATCATTTTTTAATGCACCTTTCATGGCATAGTGCACGCATGTACTGCGGAATAAAATGATTTAGTGTGCACATTCTCGTATACCGTGTGTAGTAACTAAAGTGCATAAACTGCGTGCAGTATCGAGGTCAGCGATCCTTGTGTATATGATATGTGTTATAGACTGGTGAGCTAGTTATTATAAGTCGGGATGCTTATGTTTTGGAATTAGGCTAGAGCGCCTAGATGTTAAAGGCCAGTGCACCTGTTTTGTATATGTCTCATGATTAATATAAAATACATCGTTGCGCATAGACTGACCATGATAAAAGATATGGGGGACTAAAATACACCAATTAGGGAAAGGGAGGGCAAAACTTTAAGGGAAAGGGCCAAGCTAGAGAGATTAAGCCAAAAAGGAATATTATATTAATATTCATTAAAACATAAAGTATGGATAATTATTTTATCCTAAGTTCTAAAAGTTGGGTACAAGTGGACCAAAGTAGCTCCCAACATGACAAGTTTCAAGTTGGGGACATGCATATATATCATGGTGACTTAGCTCATTTTCACACCTTCTCCATCATTCGTACCATCATCTCTTCCATGATTCCTTTGAGCATTTAGCCATGACTCCATGACCATTTTTCAGTCACGTAGTCAGTTATCCTTCAGACATTCATTTCACTGTACCAAAACTGTATCCTTAGGCATATCTATTTGTGTAGTTGGTTAGCTTGGGAGATGGAATGAAGAAGTGGGTTTTCAGGCCCATGGGATATAGAAGAGGTGGGTTGTCAGGCCTGTGAGCAATTCTCTGGGTGAGAGAATTGTTGGGATTTGATTTCCTGAAGGTGCTAAACTACAACTACAGGGCTCAGAGACTTCTTGTTTGGCCTGTTGCTGAAGCCCGAAAAGGAAGTGGGGCAGCTGAAGGATTGTTGAGCAGAGAAGGGGCACACTTCCTGGGGTGGGACAGGCATGTGGGGAATGAGATACTATAGGCTATTAGTCGATTGAGCACCCAAGACATAGTCTTTCATGTTTTCTATGATCCTATAGCCTGGTTAGGAATTCCTTTACCCGGGTGAAGTTTAGTCCCAGCTCGAGGGTGACTCATTGTTGAGAGTGATGAAAAATGTAGTCTAAGGATGGGAGGTTCATGGACGGTCTGCACGCAGTTGGTGACATTCTTACCAAGATAAGTATCAACTGTGTGATAAATTTACATATTGCATTGTTATTTACGTGCTTATTTTATGGGTTATCATATGTATGGTTATAACCGTCTGGAAGTTTTTGGGTATTTCTTGTATATGTTGCATGCCTATGTTTACTGTCATTACCGTGTGACTTCATGCCAATACGTAATGTATTTTTTAGTTACGTTTTATATATGAAGCTTCCGTAAGAATGTTGTGTGTGTATGTTTTAAATGCAATAAGTTAGATAAAACAATTTGTGGCATAGTTTAGTTGGGTGTTGGGTATGTCACAGTATGTTCTACAGTGGGAGAATGAAATTGTTCCCTCGTGTAGTGTGGCTCAAACATGGGTGGCTGAGGATGTTACAATAGATGAAACATAATCCCCATACTTTGTAGGAGAATTCATGACCCATGTAGATCTCCTTAGAGATGGTTGAGGCATATCCACAATTTCATGGATATTTTTTTCATCTTCATCTTCTTCTTCTATAACTTCTTTATGCTCCTCTCTTTCTGAATATGGATGAGTCTCCAACTAGATTTGATGAACTTGTGATACTTGTTCTTTTCTCACTTAAACATATACGAGGTCTAATTTTATAAGTCTAGATTCATGAAATACTAAATCTCTACTTATGATGAGTTTGTGGGTAGTAGGGTCTAACCAATTTGTACCCCTTAACTCCATCACCATAACCAACAAAGACATATTTCTTTGATATGGGATCTAACTTAGAATGTCCATATTTATAAATAAGATCATAAGAGTCAAAACCAAATATTCTTAGATTTGAATAATCACATGAATGACCTGTCCATATCTCTTCTAGAATCTTACAACTTATTGCAATTGATGGTGACCAATTTATCATATAGCATGCTCTAAGAACTGATTCTTCCGAAAATTCTCCTACAACTTGGAATTACTGAGCATGATCCTTTCTCTCTCTAGAAGATCCCTATTCATGCATTCAATGACATGATTTTTCTAAGGAATATAAACCATGGTCTTATGTCTTTCGATCCTAGCTTCCTTGAAATAGTTTTCAAATTCCATAGATGTGAACTCACCTCCATTATCTGTTCTTAAACAATTGATTGACCTGTCAGTTATATTTTGAACAAAATATTTGAATTGCTTAAAAGTATTATGATGCAGCCCCCCTACTCCCTCATAGGGCTACACAACCTCCCAGTTAAGGATCTTCGATTCTTTAGTCAAAACAACTCCTTGAAACCTTGATCATCTCGTTTTATAACTACACACAGGCCCTTTCATCCCTTTTGGTTCTAGCTCATTTTCTGATAAGCCCCTTCCTTCCACATGACCCCAGACTGTGACCGTGGGCCAGCTCCCTTCACGATCCCGCACTTTAGAAATTTCGTGAGTGGCTTTCTCCCCTTTCCCGATTTCTGAATCAAAAAATTCTTCAGGTGACACTAGCCCCTCCTTCTAGGATCCTATATCCACATGACCTTGGGATATGCCCCATGGCTTAATATCTTGGGTTCTTCATGAATTCGTGTTCTCTTTACTCTTCCCTTCACTATTTTCCCAAAATTCGAATCCGTGAAATCCTCATATCGAATCAACAATTCTCAAATATCCACAACTAACATTTGATATCTCCTTCACATTTCACAATGTCTGCGGACTACTCAATGTAGTTCTTCTGATTTGTGATTCTGTGAATCTTCTTATCTATTTCCATGTGCTCTTGTCACAATCAATGACTGAAATCATCTCGTGACTTTGGACTTAGCAAGTTTCCGATTCTCCTACCTTTGGTTATCTCGATTTGCGAATCAATAAAGCGTTGATATTTCACCACTTTTCCTACCTCAATGGATGGTCACGACTGCCTCGCGATTTCAGACTTCATGAGTTTTCCCCCAGGTCCTTGCAAATATTCCGAAGTCTTATTCCTTGAACTCTCATATCTGCTTCCACATGTCCCCCCTTAATATGACGACTATGGATTACTTCGGATCTTTACCCAAAGTCGACAGATCTGTTCCATGTCTCTTCCAAATCTGATGACCTATATTCACTTCGGGTCTTCATATTTCATAAGTTTCAAGTCTCAATTGAAACCCCAATGCAATTTACCCGAAGCTTGCGATCTATAGCCACATGTTCCTCTGGATCTGACAGTCCATGTTTCCTACAGGTTTTGGGTGTTTCAAATCTCAACTGAAACTCTCAAATGGAAATCCCGAAGCCACTGATCTGTTGACATGTATCTTCAAGCGATCAACGATCARGATCCTTCTTCAACTATTTCACCTCCTCCTTGTCGACAAACTTTTGGAGTTGTGTATCTCACACCACCTATCTTCCTTGACGATGGATGGTCCCAAACTACTTTGGGACTTTGGAACTTTGGAAGGTTCACCCTCCTRCGTACACAAATAATTAAGGCTCGTGCAACTTACCTTGATCAGACAATTTTCGATCCTTTGCACTGACATTCGATGGTTAGGGTTTGTTCCTCCTCAGTGCTMTCCTCTGCTTCATTGGACATTGATCTAATGGTCCAGAATCCTCCCCACAACCAATCTGATGGATTTTGTCTCTCCTGCTCCTGAGCTTTGACTTCTTTCGACTTGGAAGAGTTTTGTATATGTTCAAAGACCTCGGCCTTCAAACTTTCTCCTATGGACTCAACTATTTGTGGTCTCGTCTTTTCTCTTGAAAGATTTATGTCTTCCGATCTTTAGGACTTGAAATAATTCTGTCTCCTACGCACTACTTACACTATCTCTTCTGATCTTTTCAATTTACTCAGTCGCCTAAGGGTCTTGCCCCTTATATTCCCTTTCAAAGGAAAATGTTGTGTCCACCTGGCGATATTCTTCTCATGCACACATTCTAGATCTCTTTCGTACAGAGTGTTCTATAACTCTACCTCTCTCTGAACTCAACACATAGCTCTTCATGTGCACTCCTTGCACTTCTGCTGATGAAGGTTCAACGATATCTCTCCTAAGATTGTATGAGGTTAACTCACCTCTGTCAATGCACTCCTTATGGAAAATGTGCACTCCTTGCACTCGAAACTCATATAAGAGAAACAATTGAAACTTATTCAATACTTCACCATTTCACACATTCAAACATGAATGACATATACAAGCATAAAAATGAACACAAACACACAAACACACCATGTGCAGGAAAAAATGATTTTCTATTATCTATGTGTGTCTATACAGATGTTTACAAAAACTGGACTCCAACAGAGTCCCATTTCTCTCAAGCTCTCTCCCAGAACTATCCTKCCTCCTAACCTAAAGTCTATCCTAAGTTCTGCCTCCAAGACCTAGATTCACATATCTCTCTCACTTAAAAGAAGAGGGCTCTACGAGTTTATTCTCTTCACTACCTTAGTGCCATCACTGTCTCAGTTAAGACACCATACTCCTATGGATCATTACATGAATGAAGATCYAGAATTGACTCAGATCTAGACTTGTTTACAATCAACCATTAAGGCTACCATATCCACTACATGTACAAAGGCATGGCTTGGTTCTTACGGACTTACAACAAAAAAGACATATTGGATCATATTTCAAATTTAAAAATGGGAGGGTCAGTGCCTCTCCCTTTATGAAATGTGTGTTGATGTGCTGGAATGATGGCGCATTGTTGAGGTGGAGAGATTCTCCTCCATCATACTCCAATGATGGTAAAATCATGAGCTCATTCTCATGAGCTCCTCTGTTCTTTTGTTTAAATCCCCCTGGATCCCAAACTTCCCCTTGGAGTTGTCCTCTTACACCTTTTATTTGATGTTGTTGTTGTTGCTGCTTCTTCTTCTTCTTCTTCCCTACTTCTATGGAAGGATATCCTCTGTTTAGCTTCCCTTTGTTGATTGCTTCTGCTGACCTCAACATCAACTTTCTTATCTCCTCTATTACCCTGTCCAGCTGCTCCACTAGATGGGTCTTCTTATGTAGTCTTCTCGGCTGCAAGTCTTCTTCCTCAGTGGGTAAATCATATTGATCCCCCATGTTTGTTTCTTATTCTGTGGCATTATATTCCCACCTTGCTACAGGCTCT
>JASDQU010101992.1:256335-271972 GCA_032191745.1 Picea mariana
TATATATATATATATATATATATATAATTTTGTGTGTGTTATATACATTTTGCTTCCAAATGCAAATATTTACATGTGAATGTGTGTGCTTACATTATTGGTGATGTAAATTCCATTCTAAAATATAATCAGGGTAGGCATCAAGTACTTCATTGACTCTCCTAGGAACATTCACATAAGTAATAACATCAAATGAACATTCCATAAGACGTACCCTAAGGAAATGTCATAAAAACGTCGGATCACATATTCGATATAGACCATTCAACTGAGAGTCCAAGAATACTTGAAGGTGACTAATGCCATGTGACAATGTATCTTGAAAAATCTCAACAACTGAACTCTACTTGGCAACATTGTTAGTAGTCTCCCCGAGACACACACCGGCAATTTAAAAGGTGAATAGATTACCCACAATGTAGATGCTAAATGTTGAGTATAGATATTAGTGCCATATTTGAATCCAAAATAGACCAACAACTCATCAAGAATGTGCAAAACAATATAAGCACAACAATCACTAATGCAGCAAGGAAGAAAAAAAGTTATAAACAAAAATATGTACAAAATAGACAATAGTTACAAAAGTACTAGTGCTCGAGCCTTCTGGCTCAAGCATAGTACTTCTTAATATAGATCCCATTTATGGGCCCTGACAACACATTTCCTTCATAATCCATGAACTCATAAGATCCTTTCTCCAACACCCGTCACACAACATATGGGTCATACCACATGCGGTTGAATTTTCCTACCCCCCAGGGTTCCTTATCCTAGTCATAGACCAACACAAGGTCTCCCTGAGAGAAAACCCTAGGACAAAGAGATTTATCATACTGATATTTAATGCACTTCTTGTGTTCATCATTTACTAAGGCTGCATCTCAGAATTTCTCGTCAAGATGTTTGAGATAGACTAGGAACTCCTTGAGCTCCGTCGTATCAGGAAGGATCTCGACCGTGATTTTTAGTGAAGGGATATCACATTCAATCGAAAAAATTGCTTCCATCCTGTGAGCGAGTTGGAAAGGAGAAAAACCAGTAGAATTTTTTATCAAGGTCCATTAATCCCACAACGATGAATATAGCATCAAGTTCCAATTTGTTTGGTTTGAGTTAACCATTTTTCTCAATATTGTCTTTAATGATTTATTTACATCTTCAACCTGACCGTTTTTATGAGGATAGTAGGGATACAAATTCTCCTACCTAAAACCCAGTTTTGATGCTAATTCAGTCATCATGAGGTTTGGAAAGTGGCTTCCATGGTCGGTGACAATCTCCTTCGGAACTGATAACCTTGCTATGATCTGGTTAAAAATGAAAAGTGATGCAGTTTCCCCATCATTAATAAATGTTGGCATAGCCTTGTCTCACTTGGAAAAGTAGTTAGTGGCCAAGATAATGTAACGATCCCCCCTAGCCGAATCTGAGTGACATGTCATAAAATTTACCCCCCACTTGGTGAAGGGGCCAACAATAATAACGGTAAGCATGGGAGAAGGATGTGAGTGCATTTTCTTAGTGAATGTTTCAAACGGGTGACATTTCTTGATGACCTTAATACAATCCTTGAATAAAGTGGGCCAAAAATAATCGACATGAAAAATGTTTTGGGTTTTCGCGAACCTAGATATGTGACCACCTCATGCTCCACCATGGAATTCATTCAACACAGCCTCTGCTTCTTCAAAATTCAAGCAACAACGAAGAATCAAGTCCACCCCACACCGATACAATATGTTAGTGATGATGAGGTATCTTTTAGCCATGTGATGAAATCATCATCGCTCATCTCGTGAATAGTTTGGAGGGAAATTCAAAGTATGGAGATATATAAGAATATCCCCATACTATGGGTCAGATGAAGAGATGAGGAAAATATGTTCATCTAGAACTGATTAAGTCATTTATCTTTCCTCATTCTCAACTGGGAACTCCGACATTAACTTGTTGAAGACCAAATACTTCTTATACTTCGCGGATGCAAAGTCCAAATTAAACTCTTGAAGAAAAAAAATCCCTTTGTTGTGCTTCCTTCCAATAATTCACCTAGTCAAAATGTATTGGAAAGGATTAATAGTGGCGATGACAGTTGCCTTGTGTAGCAGAATATAATGTCAAATTTGTTGGACAACATGAAACACTTCCAGTTCCATCCTTTCAATATACGATTACTTGATTTGAGGACCTATCAATGTGCAACTTAAATAATAGATGGCATATTCTTGGAGCTCATCATATTATTGAACAAGAACCATGCCAATCAATGATTCAGTTTCTTCCAAATACAACAAGAAATGTCAATTGTACTTGGGGTGACTCAGAAAAGGAGTCGAAAATAAATTTTTTTTTAACAAATGTTGTCTGGCTTCTTCCCAATAAAAAGGAACCCCTTTCTTCAAAAGGTGCATGGAACATTTTGTGATGCTTGCATAGTTCAGAACGAATCACCAGAGGAAATTTTCCTTTCCCTGCAGGATCCTAATTTGTTTAATCATATGCGAGGGAGGAAATTAAATTGTTGCCTCAACCTTTAAGAGGTCAACCATGATCCCCTTCATCAAAACAATGAATCCAAGAAGACAACTGAATGTCCCAGAAAATATAAAATTATGTGGATTCAATTAGATCTCATAGTAACGACATCATTCAAAAACCAACAGGAGGTGTAAGGTAAGTTGGGATCTCTTATGTGAATGAGTTGTTAGATAATCTAAGTATTCCTCCACTATATGCTTGAATTCATGAAAAGTGAACATCATGGACCACTGTAATGTACCACAAAAAAGGGCCTCACGTCAGTAGCATCAAACTTCATTAAAAGCTACACTAATTTGATTCAACTTTATAAGATTCTAGGCTTCTTCCATTTGTGGTCACTGATGTGTAAGGTGATGTTCCTCACAAGTCTTGCAAGGACATTTCACTTTACTTTTTTCATCCTTGTCCCCCTCAATATTCTTATGATTTTTTTTGTTATTTCCCCCAACACCCTTCTCACCCTTTACCTTTTTCTTCCCTTTGGGTTGCTAAGGACCCTTCAAAGTCTTCATTTGCATAGAATGTATATCAAAATACTGGGTGGCAGGGGTGGTCAAGCCAGAGGTTGGACCAACTGTAGGTTGTTGAATAACAATTTTTTTCATTTGGCTAGCAGCCAGGTGTGCGCCTTTCATTTGAGATAAACTGTGGGTTATTCTTTGTCTTTTCCAATTTAAGAGTAGACCTCGACACATTCATAATAATATCATAGAGAATTCCTGACTGAGAGTATATGATCTCTAACTGTTGCTCTTGAAATATTGTTTGTTCCTCTTAAAACACCCCTGAAGTTGCAACACATTTGGAAATATAGGGTAGTAGAGATTTAAGAAACCATTCAAGGAGGAAATCAGGTGGAACCATATCCTTAATAAATATTTTTCTTCTCCTCCATTATTGAATGTGATCAGAAATGTGTGGTGTGTTATCTTTCTCAAAATTGGCAAACAATTTTTTCTGAGCATCATACCAGACAGGGAGGTAGAAATGGTTTAGGAAAATCACCGCTAAATCACGGAAAATCGAGTACTTCCCCCTTTCAAGTTTAAAGTACCACTTGGAAGTGCCTCAGGTAAGAGTACGCTAGAAAAAACACAATCGAATCGAATATTCATTAAGCTAGTTGGACGAACACCACAAATGAATGTCATTATGTGGTCTTCCGGACCCTCACCACCTTTCCCTTCAAACTTGGGTATGTATGAACGTAATTTGGTTGGGACTGCAGGCCAACTTGGATCATGACAAATGGGATCATTCATCAACTTGGATAAGTCTAGAAAATGTAGTGTTTCTAGAAATGGTAGCCGAGGCTGTGTCATTGATTGATTGGTAGCTTGAAAATAAGGTCTTGGGTTGTAACTTGCACCAGGTTGAAAAAACGAGTTTGCAGTAGAACCAGAGCTTGGGATAAAACATTTTTTCCTCTAGTTGAATAGAGGAAATCCTCCACCCATCTAATTCTCGAGAGGAAAATCGGGGTTAGCCCTAGTGGAGCCCCCATGGAAATGAAAAAATCTGGGCATGGAGGTAGAAAAATCGGGAAATGGGTTTACCTCTTGTGACATCCCTTAAGAGGGATTCCACTGGCCTTGGAGATGGGTTCTCCTTAATGATTCCCCTAGAAAATACAAAATTCCTTTCTAGGGAACAGATTGACCTAGGAAGGGGCTGCCCTCTTTTGAAGTTATGGATGAGGTGAAATGGTTAATCCTGAACCCACTATAAAGAGTGAACAGGGTCGATGTAGATGAAATAATAGAATATTGAGATCCACTACCCATAGAGGCACCCCATTCCCATGTGGGGTTAGGGCCGAAATATTGGAAAGGTATGCTTTCGATGAATGGGGATGACAGAGGAATGTGTCCTCTGCCCCAAGACATGGCTTGGTAATGATATGGAATTCTCCTTGCATAAATATTTGAATACTGGGATGCTTACTGAGAACTAACCAATGCATTAAGTTCATCCATCGATGACAGTATGTATGAAAAATAATTTTTTATTGATGATAACGATGTAGTTTCACTCGAAATTTGAGTGGGACCGACCAAAAACAAAAAAAAATTATTGGTCGACGTGGCCATGATGGATTGAATCACACCTGTCATTTGGTTTGACATACCAAGAGGAAATATTCCCCCTGATACCATAGCCGAGGTGGGATTTGCATGAGCTCCTGACCCTGACACTGGTGGAGTGTCATCCATAGTTATGTAGTGGAGAGGGATACTATCAACAGATTACTATCTAGGAGGTGGGAATTGTATGAATAGAAATCGAAACATCCCAAGTAAAGGAGGATTAAAGTGTTGAGCAAACTCCCTAGCTCCAAGGTCCTCAATGACTACCTCCTCTAGTTCCGAAACATTAACTTCTGGAGGGTTTTTGTCTATGATCTCAGTCTGATTGACTAGTATAAAATTTCCAGACGGATCAAGCTAATGCCTTTGTGGATGCAGGGGAGATTTATTTATAATCTCTACCTCAAGTGGAAGGCCCTAAATTCTCCTTGAACTTTGGGGCAATTGATGAGCCACTTTGAGTGATAAACTCTTGGTGACAATCGAGTCACCTTCATAAACTTGAACTACGTTCACCAATCACACCACTAAAAAAACCTAAAGATAAGACAAAAAAAACAACTTTTTCAAGATTTCGACTCAAGTGGATTAGGTCTTGCGATGGGAATAATAACAAAGTTATCTTGTGCCCTTTCAGACGAAGGCACGAGTTAATTAAGCCTTGTGGGAAAACGCATGAAGGTAGGATAGGTAGTTATCCTAAACTCCATATATCAAACGTATCCTATGAATGTAATCTCTCTTTGCAATGCACCCTCCAGTAGTACTGAAATGTGTGATGCCAAATCCACCCCAGGTACTATGGAAAACCCTCTTAGTCACCTTCTTATGTACCTATGGAAGAAACTATGGTTACCATCTTGTAGTCGATACTTAGGGAGTACAGTCGATAGTCGAGATCGAATGTGTGGGCAGGGTAGAAAATACCAAAGCCTCGAAAGAACCTCCTCCAGAAAGAACCTCCTCTCATGGAGGTATGGTCACGACTGAAATCCCCAGTACAAAATCTCTCCACTTCCCTTGGTCCGGCTCTAGAGGGGAATATCCTCGACTATTCCTTACATGACCTCATATTTAAATCCTATGTTAGAGGATCTTCTAGTCTAAACCTATATGACAACTATATTCTTCAATCCCTATGTCAGTGTTAGGGACCTAACCCCTCACATAGTTAGAATAACATATTTCCATGTAATAGAGGCCAATATTAATAAGGCCTGGCAATAAGGAAGAATAAGTCAAATGTAATAAGACCTAATAGAAGCTTCCTCTTCTAGAAGGATCTTCCTCTAGATTATTCTTTTGGATAGACATTTTTAGTATAAATAGGAGTAGAGGGTTTGATAAGTTTTTTCTTGGATATTATTGTAATAGAGCTTTTCTCTGCTGGAGGTTTCCCCCTCGAAGAGGAAAGCGAGCATTGTTCTCAATAATCAAAGTGATATTTCTGGTGTTATTATGGTATTATTTTGGTATTATTGTGTTATTGTTATGGTTATATCATTGTTTCTATGCCATTTATAGCTAATTATTTATGTTTTGTATACTATTTTATATATGGAATAGTACAAGTGGTATCATAGCACCTTCCTTGGCATAAAATTGTGCGTTAATTTTTTTTCAGGGTAGAGATGTATTCTGACATCTTAAAGATACAAAGATCTATCCTTACACACATAAACCCGTAGTCAGGGATTCATACGCACAGGAAATACAAGTGGTACTTAAGATCACATTTGTTGTCCACCCTTGTAATCATTCTTTGTACCCCTTCAACTAGTAGCGCATCAGAAAACACCTATATACGGATAGACCTAGATCTCCTGAAGCCCTCCATAGACAAACTGATCAGCCTCCTGAATTCTATAGTTCCACTGAGAACAACACTTGGGAAGATACTCTCTAGTACCAGGGTAGGCAGGTAGTACAGTTAAGGGAACTGTCTAGCCTCCTTAGTTGGTGCCCTAAGATATTGGGTCGAGTACTACTATTGGACCCCACATGTATATCAGTGAGTTATAGCATAGGGAAAACCCTTGTGTGTAGAACCCTAGAATACCCTAACCTTCTAAACGGAAACAAAAACAGAACATACAAGATCTATTGTCACGCAGCTATGTCTCATGTATTCGAGTTGTGAAATTACTACACATTTCTTCGTGTTAAGAATTTGGGCATTTCGTCACTGCAGTATTCTTCAGATTGGAGTATAACTCTGCAAGAGTAAAAAAAGAAAACTTTGGATTCTATTGGCACCATTATTTGAGACCTATCCCGTTAGATTCCTCTCTTCTCCCTTATCGCAGTCATACCTATCATTTTTTAGCAAATTTATTTTTTTCTCGTGGACTTGAACCCCTTCCAACACCCTTATGTGGGCCTTACCCCATTGTATTCCCCTCATTTCCCTGATCKTTGTGATACACTTAAACCATAACTCATTTTCTATGTGGTCCCACCTATCCCTTATCATTTTTCCCTCTTCATCATGGCCCACACCCGTAGCCAAGACTTGGAAGCTCGGTTSAACTCCTTGTACTCTAATTTCACAGAGACCCAACAAGAAGTGAGACAACTCAATGCCAATGTTTCCACCATCAATAAAAATATGCATTCCTCCATCGACGTCAAAATGGAGGACATCAAACAGGACCTTTCGACCTAGCTTGAATCCTTCAATACCCAGCTTGCCTCCTTCACTACGATGATCTGCGCCAAGATACATATTTCTGCACATCTTCCCTCCTCTTACCCACCTTTTCAACTCGAAGGTGAAACTTCCTCTCATTCCAAGAATTTTTCATCYCCGTCACTTTCAACATGACCTACGCCTTTCACGTGTGGATGTGACCAAATTTGATGGTTCAAATCCCAYTGACTAGGTAACTCAAATGGGACATTATTTCTCTTTGTATGGGATTACAAATGATTTGGAARAACTCTGACATGGTGTTCTCCATCTAGATCAAGAATATTGGTAATGATGGAAATGGATAAAAAAATCCCACCAAGGATATGTGGCTTGGACAAAATTTGTGGCATATATTTATGAACTCTTTGACACTAAAACCAACCATTTAGGTCATTTGACAAAGTTGAAACAATATGGCACAATGGAATAATTTATAGCCTCTTTTGAGTGATTGGTTGTCCGTACAAAGGGCATGCCTAATTCTTTTTTTCTGAGAATGTTTTGTCAGTGGCCTCGAGGATGATATTCATTCCCATGTCCTCATGGCTTGGCCTCAGAGTTGGGTGGAAGATACTAAAAGAGCTAAGGAAGCACAACAAGTTGTCTCTTCTCAAACCTGAAAACCTTAATTTATTCCTCACACTAAACCAGTCACTCCCACTCCTCCTACTACTCCACTTACAAGGAAAATATCCCTTTGGATAGGGGTAAACCAAAATAGATGGAAATGTCTACAGAAAACAAGTTTAATCTTAGGTATGCTATATAAAAAAATATTCTAACAAGACAAGATAAAGAGCCTACCTCGTCAAAACGTTCRATGAAGTCCATTGTTGAGCACTCGACTCAAAGAAATACACCTCCAACTTGTCCTCAACAACCAAGAAAGACAAGCATATGGTGATAATATATAATTTTAGCACATTCAATAGCATAATCCATCAACATTCATAACAAATAMACCCATGGAATAACAATTCAAATATTTTCAAGATATTAATTGGACAAGAAAATAGTATTTCTACAACAATGTAATCAACATAAGTGAATTAATTACAAAATTTTGTGTCGGTACGGTTCAGAACCAAGAAACTAAGTCCCTTCCAGCTAGGCCTCCACTAGTTCAGTCCTCCACCAAAGGAAATCTCATATAAGAGAGACCATAAGGTTCTCAATCATGTAGGGAAGAACTTGGGGGATGAACAATGTGTTYAGACTTAAAAGGATAAAGGGATGCAGACTCAATATGGAGTGAATAATTTTTCCAGAGTAACTTTTCTTTCAAAGTTGAATTCTTCTCCTCTTTCCCATAGCTCAGATTTGTCCCATTTATATCCTTCAAGTGGAACTGAAGGGACAAGTCGGAGTGTTTCCAGTATATGGAAGGTCAAGGATCATGGATCTTGTGAAGTGGCGTGGAAACCCGAAATCATTTTTTAATTTTGGGCACAAAACATGATGTACGCAGGTTGTAGTGGTGCAACCAATGTATACACATTTTTTTATAATAGGTAGGGTCCGTATATGTGGAAAAATATTTTTTTTATCTCTGGGATTTGCAAAAAGGGACTTCAAGTCTGCATACAGAAATGGAACAAGGCCTTCTGAGAAAATTTTCATAGGGTTAGGAAAATATTTCTATAATAGATTCCCCCTAATGTGTG
Organism: Picea mariana; assembly: GCA_032191745.1. Classification (NCBI taxonomy): domain Eukaryota; kingdom Viridiplantae; phylum Streptophyta; class Pinopsida; order Pinales; family Pinaceae; genus Picea; species Picea mariana. The sequence continues at coordinate 265,323 of JASDQU010101992.1, forward strand.
AGGTCAGAGGAGTATTTACGATGGACGAAATACATTATTATACTCAGAAGTGGATTAATGGGGACCCAACTGAGAACTAGTTTCTCCTGAGAATATTACAACCTGTACTGCCTTTGTGTACATGGCTGCCAATTTGAATTGCACTACAAATCCATGGGAAAATATACCAAACAGATGTTCATGGCCATGAGTAGGAAGTACAAAGGTGGCTACATGACAAAGGGTATCATAGTCACGAACAAGGCCTAGTAAAACCAATCTCAAAATCAATCTGAAGATATCTGTATACAATGAAGTACAATTTGATCTCCCATGATCATTGAAGTTACATAAGTACGAGTCTAATAAAAGATAGCAACAACTCAGGAAAGCTGCAAATATGAACTGATTTCTTCAAGTATTCTACACAATCTTCCAAAGGTGCAATTCTACATCATGTGAATAAAGGAGTTGAGTTTAAACACAATGAGAATTCGTTTGATTACCAATCATTAAGGTATACCATAAACAAATGCGAGACAACCTACCGAAAAATGAAAGTAGGTATCAAGGCATCGAGCACATTCTTACAAGTGTGAATAAAGGTGTCGGGGTCAAACATTTGAATAATCCATCGATCAAGAGACATTCATGTATTCCCAAATGTTGATGGAGAGAGAACCTTCCACTAATGACTGTAAGCCTCTAGGTACTCATAGGACTCTAGGTCTCATCTCTAGAATAGATGGGTTGAATTCGATGGAAGGAGACCTACTGAAAGGAGAGCATTGAAGAATATCTCATCATTTAGCATGAGGTACAAATTAGGATCTTGAGGATTTGGAGGAAATCAGATGAAGAAAATGTTCACGTACCAACGACCCGGTGCATCTTTCGTGTGTGCCAGATGCAAGAGATACACGAAAAAGACCCTTTGAATAGCATCCAATAAGGAAAAACCATTCACAAAGGAGAGGAAACCACCAATAAGGATAATGAAATCCAAGACTTATCCAAGTGGATATCAGTGGACACGCACCTATTATTCCACGGGCTCAAAAAATAGTTTTCTATCTTGGCAGTTTTTCGGTAGTTTTTCGGGTTCCAAACTTCTGGGGCTGTTTTGAGGCCCTAAATGACGTTTTTTAGGGATTTGGGGCCTAATTTGTTAGCGAAAACATTGACTTAGTCTAGTCAAAATTTGTTCTTATCGGTTATACCTTTCGAATGGTGTATCGAGCACCCCAAACAGAGATCGTATGCAAAAGTTACGCCCCTAGGAAGTTGACGTATCATCTACCCCCATCGAGGCCTACAAACCTTTTGGATTTTCATATTCTGGGGTTAGGGGTTTGGATTTACTTATGTTAAAAAGGCCTTTGGAGCCTCATTGTAACAATCATCTTCTTGCAAATGTGAGTAGCTATCACATCTTTTCTCAGAGATAGGCTTCCACCATTCTAGCAAGTCTTTCACTCTGTATTTTTACAGTCCTTGTACATTTTTTCTCATTAATAGAAATTGTATTACTGTATCTCTGTGTTTATGGTTTCATCTTTGATACATTTATGTTATATTTTTGGATATTCAAGATATCTTTGTATATTTGTTTATTATATCTCTGCTCTCATTTTGTGCCGAAAATAATCTAGATCAATGGTATCAGACCAGGCTTCTCTTGATCGTTTTTTTCAGTGCTTGTCCTCGATGAGGTATGAGTATATAAATTTGGGTCTCAAGATTGTCTCTCTTTAATACAATATCTCTCCCATTCCCAAGAAACCCTTCATGGAGGAAGAAAAGAAAAACGACAAAGCAGACAATTCTATAAATCAGTTGCTTGAGCAAGCTCTCACTTGACAGAGGGATGGAATGATGGAGAATTTTTCCCACATCCTTCAACACCTGTTGATAGAATCAAGTGAATATTCATCAAGAATCCACTTTGGAGGAACCTCTCCTTTCAAGGTACAGGTCAATTTTGATATTTCTATATTTGAAGGTTAGATAGATACAGATACCCTAGAAAAATGGTTAAATTTTTTAGAAGGTTATTTATTTGTTCACAATTTTTCCGACAAAGAAAAGATGATATTCACGCTCCTTAAGGCTCTCCTCCATGCCAAACATTGGTGGGAAACTTATTGGGAGAAAATTTCCACCAAGGAGTCTGGAATATATGGGGTCGAGCCCACTTGGGATTTTTTTGTGGATGCAGTAAAGGAACAATATTGCCCCGTTGGAAACTATGAGGACCAATACATGAGATGGAACACACTACGGAAAGAGAGGGGTCAAGAAGTTCTAGATTTCACCAATACCTTCCATACCTTGCGCACCAATCTAGGTATCAGGGACTCCGAACGACATTTGGTTCTAAAATACCATGGGGCTCTACATAGATACATCCAAACTAAAATGGATTTTATGGACATCTCATCACTCGGTTCTGCTTATCGACATGCTATTAAAATCAAGTAGAAATTTAAGCTCCAGAACAAACGAGAGTTTGGGTCTAAAAATACGTAACAACCAAAGTATAATAAAGATGAACCTAACAAAAAGATTCCTGAAAAACAGTCTAAGCCACAGGAAAAAAAGGGTCACGGGAAGACAAATAAGGAAATCGAAAAATGGTGCAATTTCCACAAAATCCCCTAGCACAACACCGATCAATGTCGCTCAAAACAGTCATTGGTGGACAAGATAAAAGATAAGGAGCCGAACCCTAATTTAGAATTTGATTCTGAAAATATTGGTAAAGGATGGCTCATCGACGCATAACCAACTTCTATTGTCTCAACCACAACAATTCAACTAAAAGAACCAAAATATACAGAAGAGGGGAGCACCTTTTTCATTCACAGATGTGGGTGAAGAAGACCCTGCTGGATTTTGATGTTGATAGCAGAAGCCAAAAGAACTTCATCTTAGCATAGGTTGTCAAACAGTTGGGATTGTCGAAAACACCACACCCACAACCATACAACATCGAGTGGCTTCGCTAGGGATGAGATATTTGTGTCATCCAAAAGTGTCAATTTTCATATGGAATCCAAACTGTTAGCACAATTTTTTGATAAAATGGTGTTTTTCCCTTATCAAAGAACTCCTTGGTAAATAAATGCAGGAAAGGGGTCTTAGCGCAACCCACATCTAGTTTTTATCCTATTTTTTTGATGACTTGACAGTTTTGGCATGTTGTGCTAAGGAGCACACAGATCTCAACGAATGAGCATGGCAGGCTCAGATCTACAGTCCACATCCAATATCAAACCCCCCTGACATTTATTCATTTAATAGGGGGGTCTGATTTGGTGGTTCTCTGGCGCGGGCCCCCCACTATTGTGTTGCCTCCACAACAACTTGAACCTCTCCTCCCATGCTTTACCACCTACTGCCTCCCCCCCCCCTATGAGATAACCACTAGACTACCTTCCCATACTGCCAATGCTCCGATTGACACCTGTCCTCCACTTTCCTGACTGCATGCCTATCCCTTCCCCACTGTCGTTTCTCCCCCTATCACCTCCCGACATCTAACCTGCTGCTCATCTCTACCACCACATCTTCTCCCCTTTCCACTTCGCCCTCCCACCTTTACACCTCATCCCCCGAGTACTTGTGCTCACATAGTCCCAATCACTGCTCTTCAGCCGCAATATTCCACATGGTCATTGCTCACTCATTGCAGCCTACACGTTTGCGATATCCATCTCTCCCACTTACCATCGTCCTCCTCCACTTTCTCCTGCTAGTTCGCTCTGCAAAGGTCCAACAATAAACAGGTGGCAAAGATCAGAGTAAGACCAACATGTTTTCAGGGTGTCGTGTTGACTCAATGCTCATCCTGTTCTCGATGAAACAATTAATGAAAGAGGGGGTGGTGGTTGAAACATCGTCTCCCCCCATAAATGGAAATCCARAAAGGATTGGAATATCTGAGCTCGCGTCCGACAGAAGCTTCATGCACAGTCTAATAGAGAATGTCTAGATGAAAGAGCTCACATTTGATAGAAGACTGCATGCATAGTCTACAGAGAAGATGCAGAAATTAAGAATTGAATGCATGAATCGATCATTCCTCTAGTGGTTRTAGTCAGTCTAAGTATAAGTATGTAATTTTGATTTTTGTTATGGTTGGATGGTTGATCAAGGCTCCCGCATTGTAATGTTTTGATGAAGCACACTAGTTCTCTAGTTATGTACAATATTTTATACTTCGTTTTTAATATAAGTCAACTTTATTCTTCATCTTATTTTCCTATGATACTGAAGTGTCCATGATTCAAGGATTCAAGCGGGTTTTTATAGCTTTAATGTGATGGATGTTTGATTACAGTGTTCTTTAGTTTCTTGAAACTTTGAATCTAAGAGGATCTTGTATTTGAAGTTTTTCCTGCTTAGGCTTCTTGAGCACTTGATGTCCATAACAGACCTCTACACTTTCCTCACCAATGTCTTCCTTCTATTTACCTTTACTCCTACTTACTAACCAAAGTTTATCAAGACCTCAATTGCTTGTGCATGTTGGTCCAATTTTTTGAGTTAAAAGAATATTATCTCGAGTCTTATCCATTTGACCTCTATTAAACTCATTCATAGTGACATATAACCTGATGGGTACTAGGACTACCTTTTATGAAATCGGAGGGTGAATCTCAGTGATAACATTCTTGGCATTGTTTCTAGGAAACGAATTGAAAAAATTTCCCTAGGATAGAACAACAAAGAGCTTTTTATTTTGAAGGTGCATCAGATATTAGTACCATTGAAGATTGCAACTTGCACCTGGCGACTCCAATGTTTTGACTCCACTGTTTCGAATCCATTGTTTCGACCCCACATTTTAAGTTGTGTCTCTGAAAGGAAGACACACAAGGTCTACTCCACAACTGCCTCTAGCAACACCTGAAGCTGACATATAGAAAGTTATCAGAAAAAGAAATACCTCACAAGAAGGTACTTCAACTGTTGTACTAGGTGATCCTGGTATTTTTCTTAATCCCTCTTTACAAACTCTAGTAGCTTCTTGTGATTCTCCTGTTATACCGTCTGCTGGAGTTTCAAGAAATTTAAATTTTGGGAGTTTTCCTATTAATTTATCCTCTCCTAGTATTAGTTTATAAGGAGAAAGATTTGACACCCCTGTTTCCCCTAAAGTTGTACAGTGGTTTAAACCCAGGATCTTAGAAGATTTTCCTACTCTAGGATTTACAAATCCTTCTCCTATTAGAGTTTCTACATTCATAGAGGAAGAAACCTTTGTTCCCTCGAGTCCCGTAAATATTTTCCCCAACCCTCAGTTGTTTCCCCTTTTTCCCAGAAACACGGTTCCAGTATCCCCTATTCAAACTCCATCTCCTCATGGTTCTCCCCCAGTTCACAATACAATGGCAGGTGCTAACCCTCCTGGAAATAAGATGGATTCCATAGTGGATGTTAGATATGCCCCTCTCATTTTTTCTCAGCCTCTGAACGCTCTTCTAGATGGTGGCTACATTAATCAATTGCCTAATTTCACGTGTGAGGGAGACATAACTGCAGAAGAGAACCTTGCATCCTTTTATATTTAAGCAGACAATTATGTCATTATAAATGAATATGTATGGATGAGAATTTGTGTTCATAGCCTTGAGGGAGAGGCTAGGAAATGGTTTAGGGCCTTGACTCCTAGATCTATTGATGGGATTGAATCCTAAGATGATGCATTCTTAAGACACTGGGGGGATAAAAAAGACTTCCTTTACTATATTACAAATTTTGTATCACATAAGAAAGGAGAAGGGGGATTTTTTTCTGATTTATGCCTCCTGTTAAGAGAAAGAAGACCTAATTTCTTGTCTCATATGAAAGATGCGGGAATGGAAGTGGAGTCCAATCTATTGGCAGTTGACAAACTTAGGATTAAGACTGATAGAGATAGAGGAAAGGGGAGATCTGAAGCTTCAATGATGCAGGAGAATTGCAAGCAAGCGCAAGTGGAGGATAGATGGATATGCACCAACACACATTTTGTAGACATTTTGAAATTTAAAAGAATAAACATTAATGTAATAGCTAAAAGGATGTAATTTCTCTTAAATTATTTGGGGATTGTAACGTAGATCTTGAGCGTTTGCGCTCATCTATCGGTTGGAGGCATTTATTGTAATAAATGTAAAGTAGTTGTAGTCTTTAATTTCAATAAGATAGCTTAGAGTTGTAGGAGGGAAAACTCAAGAAAGCTCCCTCGTATGTATGGTATGATCATTCTCATTGTAATTAAGCTATATAAAAAGAGAGTATAGAAGATAAGTTCTGAAAGGAGTGTGTTGACAAGATTATGAGTTTTATCTTAGAAAATTTCAGGAGAGAAAGATTTGTTCTTATACCAACATAAGTGAAAGTATAGCACATATCTGTGTAAGGTGTGTGCAAGTCAATTCGAAGTCTTAGAATTTTCCAACCGAAGGGAGCGGTTGAAAAACTTATGTTGTAAGGAGTGCGCAAAGTTGGAGTTCTTGGATAATCATAGCTTATCGTGAAGGCTGCAAGGAGTGCGTACAAGAATCCCTTAGAATCCTTGAGTTTGTTGAAAGAATCAAGCTCAGGAGGGATAGAGACCTGGAAAGTGCAGAGGATAGACGAGGTTCGAAGTCACCTCGTAGAAATCAAGCTCAGGAGGAAAT
>JASDQU010101993.1:0-43302 GCA_032191745.1 Picea mariana
AAGAAACTAAAGGGACCCTAAGAAAAATAATAAAACAAGACCTAACCAAGAGGATGGGAGGTCTCATCACGAGCCAACCCATTATGTTCATAGGTATCCAGCAGGTATGACATTGCCACTATCTGGTCACCACGCCAGGGCAGTGACCTTTGGTTGCATGGCCAAAGGAAAGGGGGTCTCATCATGAGCCAGACTTATCATTTCTACGAAGATACCAGTGGGTAACACTGTCAGCTCTGGTCACCAAGCCAAGGCAGTGTCCTCTGGTCAGACCTTGAAGTAAAAAAGAAAGAAAAGCAATAAATAAAAAGATAAAGGCAAAAAGGGCTTGGAAAAAATGCATCCATGACGGGTACAACTCGCCTCCTACAAAGGCACCCACAGGCAACACCTACCCTTGGTCTTACTGTGACTGGAAATCCCTAAAACCATATCACCTCATAAAACATGGCTTGAATAATCTTCTGAGGAAACTTTCCATCTCTTGTGGGTATTAGCCCAATAGGTTATCTTGTCGATTTCTTCAGCTTTGTATAGTGGATCTATGTAATGTCTTTGAGCTCTTAGATGATATGCTAGGAATTTCATGCATGTATTTGATAAATTTAATGATGAAATATGATTGACATTTCTATGATCCCTAGGACTGATGAGCCCATGGAGGGCGTAGTCTTTGATGTGCAGGACCATACCCGGTGGGCAGGTACCAGTGGACCGATAAACATGGGGATATGATTAGTTCGGACCTCCATGGGGCTGAAGAGCCCGTCAGATGGTTGCTGGGATGGCAGAGGTAGGACAACATTGTGATGAGCCCTTGCATGAAGAAGAAAAAGGACTTCCTCACCCAAGACGCTTTGGCAGAGCCTGGCCTAGGGGGATCACCCACTGCAGATGAGATGATGGCTTTTGATGGACGGTATGCCACCCAGGGCAGGCTGGACATTTTCTGGAGGATGTAGCAGTGTGTTGGGATCATTTGTCACATGTGGCAGCTTGCAGGAGCCCTAGAAGGGCCAACGTTTGCCTTTTTGGATGCTGATCTTGCCCAAAAAGGGCCAACGTCTCCCCCAGAGGGGCCTGACGTCTCCCTTTTAGCTCAAAATTTTGATATTTTAGCATTTAATGTGACAAGTAATGTAATTATTGTTAGTCAGCCTTGTTGGCTATTTTAATGACCTATTTTTCTAATTCAAGATCATTTGGATGATATAAATAGAGGACGTTGAGCCTCATTTTGGATATAACAAAACTCACTCTCTTGTGAGAGGATTACTTTTAGTCTTTTGTCTTTGTATTTGGCTCTTGGAGTTGAGGCGCTACACTTGTGGAGGATCATCTTTGGCATGTTCATGGTGTTTTTTTAATCATTGGAAGGTTTACAACTAGGGTTTGATTAGCTCTTCATTGATTTGTAAGTATATTTTTCATGCAAAACTTCTTGATTGAATGGTTGTAGGTTAAATATCTTACTTTTATGGTTACATTGTTGCTATTTTGCTTAATCATTGAAACCCTAGGTAGCAAGCACACAAGTAGGTCCTTTCTTCATGTCCCCATGATAGAAAACTTGTTTAGCCATTTGATTAAGAAGAATATAGCCTAGCCATTGCTACACTAATTCTCCTTTTTCTAAGCTAGTTTTGAAACATAAATTGAAGAAAGAAGACGTCCTAGGCCTAATTGATTTTACACCTAGGGTTTGACTCTTAGGGTTTGAAAAGCCTTGGCCCTACAACACTTTTCATCCCTAGATTTATGTTTTGAAGCTAGCCGTTTTTGCCAAGGAGTTTTAAGGAAAGGGGGAGGAGCATGAGGTCTTGCTTAAGCAACACCGGAATGAGACTCCTCCCCTTAGGGTTTTGACTTTGTGGCCCTGCCATTGCAGTACTAGAAAGCCTAACCTTCTTGTCCTTAAATTTAGATTCTCCCGAGACCTAGCCTTTACTCCTTGACTCCATTTACCCTAAGGCACTAGTATAATAATGCAACGTTGAGTCTTTTGTGTTAAAACAATCTTTCTAGCTTCCAAAAAATTGAAACCCTAACTAACCCTAGCGACTTACTAACCCTAATTCTATGATGACGTCATGCCTATTTTGAACCCTTGGCTAGTATAGAAGTTGTGGCTAGGTCATCCATTGATAGACATTGAAGTGTTGAGTATTTTCATTGGATTATTTTGCAAAACATCCACCTCATTGCCTAGCAAGCTAACCTAGAAACTAGGCTGACGTCACCTCTAGTAGGCTTGACGCAGCAACATTATATGTGAGCATATTTAAAGTGTTGTGATAATCCAAGGATTGATTTTTGTACATTGAATGCCATTATCATTTTGTATATATTGAAGAAGTAATATTATAAGCCATAACCTTTGTTGCAATCATTGACTTCGTCAATAATTACTATTATTTATGCTCATGTGTATTTCATATTGATAGTCATTGGCAATTGAAGCATTAACCACTATTTGCATGTATTAGTTTATTCTTGTCTTGTCTCGCAAACAGGTGCTTCTACTGTGGTTTATATTCTTAGTGACTATCCTCTTGGCAGTAATCTATGAAGGGAAAAAACATCTTGATCCTTTAGAACCTTTGTCCTTTAGAACCCCAGATTACTAGGGACGTCTCCCTTGGGATTAGCCACCCTGAATAGAAAGAGCCCCCCATCGAGGTGACAGTGGGTGGGGAAGCTCCTATTACACCAGTTTGACCTTTACTTCAAAGATACCTATCCTTGAATACAAACTGAGCGATAACAGGACCTACCATTGGTCCAATACAGATAATGGGTATAGATATCTACAAGGTTTCCCTAGATCTATACTAGTTAATTACTTTTTACACTAGGAGAGAGAGAATGGCATACCTTTTCAATCAACAACTATCCTCGTATTTTTTGGTTGATGCAGCTCTCGAGATATAGCTCTAGATCCTATGATCCGCTTCCTGCACACAAATGATGAACAAATACCAATCTACAAATTCTCCAAGTGTTAGGAAATAACAATTATAGTATAAAATTTGATATGATCTAGTCAAGAAGAGATCTGATATATCGTTCACAACCAAGTACAACAATATGAAAAGGCAAAAACACATAAATATATATATGTATAAATGAAATGCACAAATACATTAATATTACTTCACCCTGAGTCGTGATCCATTTCTCTATATTCTCCTTGTAATTTCTCTTCATCAACCATCACTTAATAAAGCTTGACTTGAATATTGACTTGTATGATGAGGCTCCTCTAAACAATCCTCCATAATATATCTATAAATGGTTCTTCTTCCTCTTTCGCATGGAATGCCTTCCTTATATAAATTTTCAAGGAAGTTAGAAGAGGCTTATAGATCTCTATAACTTGGTGAGATTGACTAGATTTATAGTTCCCAAGATCCTAACATGGGATAAACAAGTCACCCAACATTGATCTCCTTGAAAATGACCAATTTCAGAAGGATATAAAGGTGGTCCTGGGCCAACAATAATACAACTAGCAACTGGTCGTGGGCTTCAAAGGAGTTAAGTAGCGACCAATCACACCCTATTAGTGATCTCAATAGAGATCATCCTCAAAAATATCTAGAACAAGGGAAGAAGAGTGTTTCTTGGTATAATTTCATCGATATGTCCTTAATTAGACCCTATGGTAGAAGATAAAGATGTAATAGATTCCCCCTAATGTGTGATGTTATAAGAGGAATGAATGGTTGAAACACATTATGATAATGGTTACCAATGTGAGATAGCATAAGGAGGGAAAAAATAGGTTAGGAATCCAAGGATTACCTACAATTAGAAAACAAGTATATATATATCATCCCTAAGGTAGGAATATTCATGCTTAGAATAGAGAAAAAGGATGTCCACCAACACAATACACTGCGGATCCATGAAGTGAAATGTAAGACCCTTGTCAAGAAAAAGTACATAGTAGATCCATGTCAACAGATAGATCATAGCCACAAGAAAATATAATGTTGACCTCTATCATAGTGTATATCAGGAAGACATCGAGCACCAATGAGAGTTCCCTATAGTATTTAGAGTGCTCATATAGTAGTGATATAATCCATCACAACTTTGGAGGAGTAGCATGAATAAGTGATGTAGTCCAAAACCCAAGGTATTTATCCCAAACCCTAATGGTAGAATTATATAACATGTGAATAGATGATTTGATGTTGAGCATGGTATTAACTGTTTCATTATGGATCATTGCGGTTTTCCATTGACAGATGGGAGGGAATCCACCAATGATGAAAATGGATCCCAAGGTACATAGTATAATCTAGGGAGTGTGAATAAAGGATATGACGCCAATGATCCTGGTGGATATCAGTGGTCACCCACCTATAACAACTGGCTCACATACATATGTCATCTTGGTAGTATCAATTTTCATCTTGGTAGTTGCTTTCTAGCGTTCTCAGTCCTAAACTTCTGGGATCGTAAACAACGTTTTTTGGGCCCACCACAGTCATACTATAGACTAAGTTAGATTGTGATGACATAATGTGTATTCCTCTGATAGACCTTTCCAATGGGATATTGTGTGCCTAAAATGGAGATCTTATACAAAAGTTACGACCCCAAGAAGTCGATGTACCAACTTACCCCAATGGGGCCCACATGAATTTTGGTGCTTCATCGCTCGAGGTTAGGTTTTGTTATGTATAGAGTTTTGGAATTCATTTTTTATGTAAAAAGGCCTTTGGAGCCTCATTGTAATCATCTTCTTGTGAATGAGAAAAGCCATGACATCTCTTCTCAGAGATAAGCCATCACCATTCTAGCAAGCTTATTTTAGTCTGCATTTAATAGTTTCAACCTATTTCTTTATTCAATAGAAGCCAATTTTTACTGTATCTTTGTTATTGTTAATTGTATCTCCATTTTAATAATATAAATCAGTATTAATTTCATTATGCTCATAAAATCTAGATCAGTGGTATCAAAGTAGTTTTCTTCTTGTCGTTCTTAGTGCATGTCCTCGATGAGGTCAAGGTAGAAAGAGTTGGGTATCGAGCTTGTCTCTTTTGAGGAAAAGATATCTCACACACCAAAGAGACCTTCCATGAAGGAAGAAAATAAATACGATGGGATAGGAGATCCTTTGAAACTATTTCTCAAGAAATCCCTCTTGCAACAGAGGAATGAGATGATGGATGGTTTTGTGCAAATCCTTTGATTGATACGAACATGTGACATATATTCCTCAAGTGTAGGTGCCTCCCCCTTCAAGGTACACATCAAGTTTGATATTCCTATATTTGAAGGTCAGATAGATGCAGACGTTGTAGAGAAATGGTTGAATCTGTTAGAAGGGTACTTTTTATGTCCATAACTTTTCCAATAGAGAAAAGATTACATTTGCACTCCTCAAAGTCATCTTCGATGTCAAATATTGGTGGGAGGTTTTATTTGATAAAAGGGCAACATAGGAACCCTCATTATTGATAGTCTCACTCACCTGAGATTCCTTCAGGGATGCTATTAAGGAACAATACTACCCTATTGGAAGTTATGATGACACAGTGTATACAAGATGGACCACACTGGGATAGGAAATGTACCAAATAGTTCTAGAGTTCACAAATATATTCCATACCTTGCACACCAAGCTGGGTATCAAACATTCTGAGTGAAACATGGTGCTCAAGTAGTGTAATGGTATTCATAGATACAACCATAAATAAATGGAGATTATGTACATCCCATCCTCAGGTGATACCTATCGATATGCTGTCAAAATAGAGTAGAAGCTTAAACAAAAGATGTAGGAGTTTGGGTCTAGGAATCCCTCACAAAAGAAGAAAGGAAAGGGAATCCCGAACCCATAGAAAAAAGGGCAGAGAAAATATGGACAACCTCAGGACAACCATTCTCAGATGCAAATAAAGAAGGACAATGGAAAGATGAAGAAAGACACTGGGAAGTGGTTTGACTTCCATAAGAACCCCTGGCATAACATTGTTGATTGTTTCTCAAAGAAGTAATTGGTGGCTAAGTTGAAAGCCTATGAATCATATGTGGGTTTAGACTCAAAGTCAGAACCATAAAATGGGAGATGGATTATTGATGCGGAACCCAGTGCTAGCATTTCCACCACCAAGGTCTAGCCTGATGAACTTGATGAGCCAGAGGAAGGAGATCTCCTCTTTCATTCACATATGTGGGTGAATGGTACTCCTCTACACTTCATCATTGATAGCATTATCTAGAATAACCTCATATTAGTGGAGTTCATCAAGTGGTTGGACCTGCCAATAACGTCGCACCCAAAATCACACACAATCAAATGGCTCCACCATGGAAGCGATCTTCGTGTTAGCCAATAGTGTCACATGTCCTACAACATAAATACCTTGAAATATGAGGTATTGTGTCATGTCACTCCCCTTGAAGTTTGTGATGTTCTTTTGGGCCAACCTTATTTATGGAAATGTCATGTTGTATATGAGTCTAGGCCTCGTACTGTAATTATTAGTTTGGATAAGAAATTATACAGGATACCCAAGGTAGTCCCACCTACTTCCATTTTCTTAATCTCTTCCAAGAAATGTTGGAAGGTCTTCTCTCAAACCAGGAAGTTTGTCTTCTTCGTGATTTTCTATCAAAGTGAGAGAAAGGTTTCAGTTACCTCTGCGGTTGATCTCCCCACATAGTAGAATAAAATGGATAAGTTCATGAAAGAATACAAACAAATCTTCTCTTCACCCACTGGGGTACCTCTACATTGTCAGGTCAAGGATTCAATCGATCTAACCCTCGATGCACCGCTACCCAATGGTCAATTATATCGGTTCTCTCTGTTATAAAATGAGGAGATCAAGAATCAGATCTAAGAAATTATCCAAAAGGGGCACATTCGACCCATCTCATCACCATGTGGAATCCCAATCATGCTTGTGCAGAATAAAGACTGGACTTGGAAACTCTGCATCGATTGTTGGGCCCTAAATAAAATCATAGTCAGGAACCGGTACCTGATTCCCCGAATCTACAATCTACTTGACCAGCTTAAGGGGGCCAAATATTTCAGTAATATTGATATGTAGTCTGGATACCATTAGGTCTGAATAGAGCAACCATATGTATGGAAAACTTCCTTCAAGTTCAAAGAAGGTCTGCTTGAATGGTTGGTCATGCACTTTGGTTTGACGAATTCCCCAACAACTTTCATGAGGGTGATGGGTGATATATTATGGTTTGAAAAATTATTTTGTGGTGGTGTATCTGGATGACATCCTCATCTACAACAAGAATTGGCTGGAACACTTGCATCATATTCATTAGGTTTTGAACACTCTACGACAACACAAGCTATATGCAAATTTGGAAAAATTATCCTTTGGCATGGACATGGTCTAGTAAATAGGATACATTGTTGATGCAAATGGGGTGCATGTGGATATATCCAAGCTTCATGTGGATCTAGCCAAGATCAAGTTCAATCATGACTGGCCATCCCCAACCACACTCACCGAGCTTCAAATATTTTTAGGCCTTGCTAATTTCTATCACAGGTTCATGTTGGGATTCTCTCATATTGGATGGGCCCTTGGCCAAGTAACCAGAGGTGGTGGTACGTAAAATTTCATGTGGGACCTATAAAAATAGTAAGAGTTTGATGATTTGAAGTGATGTTTGTGCTCAACCCCAGTTCTCTCATTACCCAACCTACAACAACCCTTTGAGATCGAGACAAATGCTTCATACTATGTTCTGGATGTAGTTCTTACTCAACACAGACACCCTGTGGCCTATAATAGTGAGACACTATCATATGTCATTCGTAAGTACCCCACTTACGACAAATAAATGTACTCCATTGTGAAATATTTTCACTAGTGGAGGAATTACATTCTTCAGAAAGAGACAGTCATCCACATCAATCATATTCCACTGTAGTTCATGCAAACATAAGGAAAATTGTAGAATGATCACCACCATAAGTGGTCCACATACTTGAAGCAATTACATATCAACATCAAGTATAATATAGGAAGCACCAGTCGCGTCAGTGATTTCCTCAGTCTCCCTTCAGTTGCAGCACTCACCACAGTGCTAAATTCTTGTGTCCATGAGACCTTTGGATGGCCCCAACTAAATGAGAGAGATACTGACTTCGCCGCCACCTACCAGATGTTGGGCGCAAACACAATTGTCACTAATTTCCATCTTCAGGATGGGATGTTGTACCATATAGGCCATCTCTACATTCCATTTAGTGAGCGAGCAAAGATGATTTGGGAATCCCACTACAGTTGAGTGGCATGACACTTCGACAAAGAAAAGAAAGTGGTGGTGTTGCAGAAACATTTCTATTGGCCGAAACTTCGACAGGATGTCAGCAAGTATTATAGGTCCTGCATTGCCTGCATCATTTCCAAACCAGTCATTAGGAAACAATGCATTTACACCCCTTTGACTACTCCTGAAAGGCCTTGTGAATCCATCTCGATGGACTACATGTCGGGCCTTCCATAAACCAAGCAGGGAAATCACTGTGTTTTTGTGGTGGTTGATCATAACATTGTAGGTTGAATAATCAATTATCTCTATAGTGAATATAGAAGAAGATAAGAATATCAATATTTCCCCCTCGATGGTGGTAATTGTAAATGAAGCCACATAAAAGGGAATGCAAAGACCTCATGGCTTTGATAATTACAAATATGACAGGGAATTGACACACCATTTGAATCATGGACGTATGATTATTTATTTAATGTTAGTCCATGTGAAACCTTCTACAAGGGGCTAGATTGATGTGAAAGATAAGAAGGGAAAAAATGGTTGGACCAAAGATTATTTTACTCCTTAGTTACTAACTCTCTTTATTTAGTGTTTTTATTTTGTAGCATATATAAATGCATTTGTGCATGCTTCTTGTATATGAATTATTATGAATTCTCTCACATCATATATAATATTTTGCAAGTGAGTTATGAACATGAAAAATGTAATTTTCATTCAATATTTGAATATAAATGAGGATTTTTTCATTAGGAAAAAATTATGTGATAAATTGTAGAAACATTGTGGTTAGTGATCTCATTGTCCATATTTTTGGCACCATTATAGAGAGGTAAATAAGTAAATGCATAGAAGAAAAAAAAAATGTCACATAATTATGGTAAATATTTGTTACGAATAAATCTAGCCTACAGATAATTTGAACCTCCCTTGGACCTACCATTGGTCCAATACAGATAGTGGTTATAGATATCTACAAGTTTTCCCTAGATATATACTAATTAATTCATTTTTACATTGGGACAGAGAGAATGGCATTCCTTTTCAATCGACAACTGTCCTCTTATTTTTTTTCTAATGCAGCTCTTGAGATCTAGCTCTAGATCCTGTGATCTGCTTCCTACACCGAAGTGACGAACAAATACCAATCCACAAATTCTCCAAGTGTTAGGAAATAACAATTATAGTATAAATTTCATTTGCAACCGAGTAAAACAAGATGAAAAGGGGAAACACATAAATCTATATATGTATAAATTAAATTCACAAATACTTCAATATTACTTCACCTTGAGTCTTGATCCATTTCTCTGTATGCTCCTTATACTTGCTCGTCATCAACCCTCACTCAAGAAAACTTGACCTAGAGATTGATTTATATGATGAGGCTCCTTTGAAAAATCCTCCATAATATACCTATAAATGATTCTTCTTCCTCTTTCCCATGGAATGCATTCCTTATATAGATTTTCAAGGAGGCTAGAAGAGGCGTATACATCTCTATAACTTGGTTAGCTCAAATAGATTGATAGTTCCCAAGATCCTATCATGGGATAACCAAGTCACCCAACATTGATCTCCTTGAAAATGACCAATTTGAGAAGGATACAGAGGTGGTCGTGGGCCAAAAATAATACAACTAGCAACTGGTCATGGGTTGAAAAGGACTTCAATAGCGACCAGTCATGCCCTATCAATGATATCAATAGATAACATCCTCAAAAATCACTAGAACAAGGGAAGAAGATTGTTTCTTGGTATAATTCCATCAATATGTCCTTAATGAGACCCTAGGGTGGAAAATAAGGCTATAACAAATGCCCCCTAATGTGTGATGTTATAAGAGGAATGAATGGTTGAAACACATTACGATAATGGTTACCAATGTGAGTTAGTGTAAGGAGGGAAAAAATAGGTTAGGAATCCAAGGAGTACCTACAATTATAAAACAAGTATATATATATATATCTATACACACACACACACACACACACACACACACACACACACACACACACACACACACACACACACACACACATATATATATATATATATCATCCCTGAGGTAGGGATACTTATGCTTGGAATAGAGACAAATCATGTCCACCAACACAATACACTGCGGATCCATGAAGTGAAATGTATGACCATGCCCACGAAAAAGTACACAATAGATCAATGTCAACAGATACATCATAGCTACAAGAAAATATAGTATTGATCTATTTTATATTGTATATCAGGAAGACATCGAGCACCAATGAGAGTTCCCCTATAATTTTTAGAGTGCTCATAAAGTAGTGATATAATCCATCACAAATTGGGAGGAGTAGCATGAATGAGTGATGTAGCCACAAATCCAAGGTATTTGTCCCAAACCATGATGGTAGAATTATACAACATGTGGATAGATGAAATGATGTTGAGCATGGTATTAACTGCTTGATTACCGATCATAGTGGTATTCCATTTACAAATGCGAGGGAATCCACCAATGATGAAAATTGATCCCAAGGTACATAGTACAATATAGCGAGTGTGAATAAAGGATATGATGTTGATGATCCAGGTGGATATCTCTGGCCACCCAACTATAACAATTGTTTCACATACATATGTCATATTGGCAGTTTCAGTTTTCATCTTGGTAGTTGTTTTCTATCATTTCGACTACTAAACTCTTGGGATCGTAAACAACGTTTTTGGGCCCACCACAGTCACACTATAGATGGAGTTAGATTTTGAGGACGTAATATGTAGTCCTCAAATAGACCTTTGCAAGTAGATATTGTGTGCCTAAAATGAATATCATATGAAAAATTTACAACCCTGGGAAGTCGATGTACCAACTTACCCCAACGGGGCCCACATGACTTTTGGCGCTTCATCTCCTAGGGTTAGGTTTTTGTATGTCTAGAGCTTTGAAATTCATGTTTGATGTAAAAAGGCCTTTGGAGCCTCATTTTAATCATCTTCTTGCAAATGAGCACAATTCTGACATCTCTTCTCAAAGATAAGCCACCACCATTCTAGCAAGCTTGTTTCAGTCTGCATTTTATAGTTTCATCCTATTTATTTATGGAATCGAAGCCAAATTTTATTGTATCTTTTTTATTGCTAATTGTATATATATTTTAATAATATAAATTTTTATTCATTTTGTTCTTCTCATAAAATCTGGATCATTGGTATCAAATCATCTTTCTCCTTGTCGTTCTTAGTGCATGTCCCCGACGAGGTTAGGGTACAAAGAGTTGGGTCTCGAGCTTGTTTCTCTTGAGAACAAGAGATCTCACACACCAAAGCAGCCTTCCATGGAGGGAGAAAATAAATACGATGGGACATGAGATCCTTTCAAGCTGTTTCTCGAGGAATCCCTCACACAACAGAGGAACGATATGATGGAAAATTTTGCACCAATATTTCGACAACTACTAGCATGTGACACATCTTCCTCGAGCGGAGGCGCCTCCCCCATCAAGGTAGAGATAAAATTTGATATTCCTATATTTGAAGGTCAAATAGACACAAATGTTGAAGACAAATGGTTGAATCTTCTAGAAGGGTACTTTTATGTCCATAACTTTTCTAGTAGAGAAAATATTACATTTGCGCTCCTCAAAGCCATCCCCCATGTTAAATAATGGCGGGAGATTTTATGTGAGAAAAAGGAAACAGAGGAACCCTCATTATTTACAGGCGCACTCACCTAGTAGTCCTTCAGGGATGCTATTAAGGAACAATACTAACCTGTTGGAAGTTATGATGACCTATATACAAGATGGACAACATAGCGATAGGAAAGGTACCAAGCAATGCCATATTTTAGAAATATCTTCCATACCTTGAACACCAAGCTGGGTATCAAATATTCTAAGAAAAATATGGTGTACAAGTACTTCAGAGGTATACATAGATACATACAGAAAGAAATTTTGTTTCTGGCCATCTCATCCTTGGGAATGACCTATCTATATGTTGTCAAAGTTGAGAAGAAGATTAAACAAAAGACGAAGAAGTTTGGGTCTGAAAAACACTCATAGAAGAAGCAAGGTAAGGGCATCCCCAACCTACAGAACAAAGGGAAGATAAAATATGGACAACTTTAGGACAAACAGTCTAAGATGAAAACAGAGAAGGACAATTGAAAGACGAAGAAAGACATAGAGAAGTGGTGTGACACTATAAGAGCCCCTAGCATAACATTTTTGAGTGCCGCTCAAAGAAGTCATTGGTTGCTAAGGTGAAATCCTACGAATCATATGCGGGTTCTGACTTAGAGTCAAAACCATAAAAGGGGAGACAAATTATTGACGCCAAACCCAGTGCCACCATTTTCACCACCAAGGTCCATCCTAGTGAACCTCATGAGCCAGAGGAAGGTAAGTTCCTCTTTCATTCAAATATGTGGGTGAATGGTACTTCACTGCACTTCATTGTTGATAGAGATATCTAGAAGAACCTTATATTAGTGGAGTTCATAAAGTGGATGTCCCTTCCGACAACGTCGCACCCGCAACCATACACAATCATATGCATTTACCATGGAAGCAATCTTCATGTCAGCCAACAGTGCCTCATGTCCTATGACATCAAGAACTTCAAAGATGAGCTATTGTGTGATGTCGCTCCCCTTGAAGTTTGTGACGTTATTTTGGGCCAAACTTATTTATGGAAACATCATGTTGTATATGAGTCTAGGCCTCACAGTGTTATTATTACTTTGGAAAGGAAATTATACAGTATAACCAAGGTAGTCCCACCTAATTACATTTCCTTTATCTCTGCCAAGAAATCCGAGAAGGTCATCTTTTAGACTGAGAAGTTTGTATTCTTTTTGATTCGCTCTCAAAGTGAGTGAAAGGTTGTAGTCACATCGATGGCATCCACAGTTGATCTCTCCACGCAACAAAATAAATTCAATGTGGAGATCAAAAATTTAATCGATATGCCCCCAACGCACCGCTACCCAATGGTCCATTCTATCGTCGATCTTTTTTAGAAAATGAGGAGATCAAGTGTCAAATCCAAGAACTGCTCCAAAAGGGGCACATCTGACCCATCTCATCATCGTGTGGAAAACCAATCATGATTGTGCATAATAAAGACTAGACTTGGCAAATCTACATCGATTACCGATCCCTAAATAAAATCACAGTCAAGAACCAGTACCCGATTCCTCGAATCAACAATCTCCTTGACCAACTCAAGGAGGAAAAATACTTTAGTAAGATTGATCTGAAATCTAGCTACGATTAGGTCTGAATAGAGAAACCATATGTATGGAAAACTTCCTTCAACTCCAAATAATGTCTTTTTGAATGGTTGGTCATGCCCTTTGGTTTGATGAATTCCCCAACAACTTTCATGAGGATGATGGGCGATATATTGCGGCCTTTCACCAATTATTTTTTCATGGTGTATCAGGATGACATCCTAATCTAAAAAAATAATTGGGTGGAACACTTGCAGTATATTCAATAGGTTTTGCACACTCTGCGATGACACAAGCTATATGCAAATTTGGAAAAATTCTCTTTTGGCATGGACATGGTCCAGTAACTATGCTACATTGTTGATGAGCATGGGGTGCAAGTGGATCTAGCTAATATCAAGGTCATTCATGACTCTCCATCCCTAACCACACTCACTGATCTTCAAATATTTTTAGGCCTTTCTAATTTCTATCACAGGTTCATGTTGGGATTCTCCCATATTGCATGGGCCCTTGGCCAAGTAACCAGAGTTGGTGGTAAGTAAAATTTCATGTGGGGCCTATCACAACAGTAAGTGTTTGATTATTTGAAGTGGAATTTTTTCTCAAACCTAGTGCTCTCATTACCCAACCTACAACAACCCTTTGAGATCGAGACAGATGCTTCAAACTATGTAGTGAATGTAGTTCTCACTCAGTACAGACACCCCATGGACTATCACAGCGAGACACTATCATATATCGTTCGTAAGTAACCCACTTATGAAAAATAAATGTACTCCATTTTGCAAGCTTGTCGCCAACGTAGGAATTACATTCTAGAAAAAGAGACAGTCATCCAAACCAATCATAATCCACTGCATTTCCTGYAGACACAGGGAAAATTGTAGAATGAACACCATCAAAAGTGTTCCACATACTTGCAACAGTTCCAACTCAACATCAAATATAAGATAGGAATCACCAACCGCGTCGTTGAATTCCTCAGTCGCCCATTATTTGCAACACTCACCACAGTGCTAACGTCTTGTGTCCATGATACCTTYGTATGGCCCCAACTCAATGAGAGAGATCCTAACATCACCACCACCTACCAGATGTTGGGCCCAAACACAATTGTCACTGATTTCCATATTTAGGATGAGATGTTGTGTCATATAGGATACCTATGTGTTCCATCAAGTGAGAGAGAGAATATGATTTGGGAATCTCATTGCACTCGGTTGGAAGGACACTTTGAAGTAGAAAAGAAAGTTGCAATGTTGCAGAAACATTTCTATTGGCTGAAACTTTGACAGGATGTCAACAAATATATCAAGTCCTGCACTGCCTGTGCCATTTCCAAACCAGTCATTAAGAAACAAGGAATTTACACCCCTTTGCCTACTCCTGAAAAGCCATGGGAATCCATCTCGATGGACTACATGTAGGGCCTTACATCAACCAAGTGGGGAAATGACTATGTTTTTATGGTGGTTGATCATTTTTCTAAAATGGTGATTCAGGCTACCTATAAGAAGAGAATCACAATAGAGGCCACTACCAATATCTTCTTGGAATGAGTGTCGGTACATTTTGGTATACCACAAACCATCATCTCAGATCGGGACATTCAGTTCCTCAACACATTCCGGTAGAGCCCATGGTCACTACTGGATACCAAGCTCACCAAATTTGTTCCCTTCCACCCCCATACAGATGGCTAAATCGAGGGCGTGAACTGGATCATCATGCATATCTTGTGGATGTACAATTCCAAGCATCCCCACACATTCCCCCCTTCCTTGGTTTGCACCCAGTGTTTATTATGGACCTCCTTCAGCCATACTTTTCACCATTATTGGACACCTCAGAGGTAGAAGAACCATTGACACCAACAGAGCTCAACCCTGACTATATGGAGCATACATCCACTAATCATATCATGGACACACAAGTGAAGGGGACTCACCAACAAAATTTTCAAGTTTATGGTGTTGTTAAAGCAGGGCAGCTTCTGTACCAAGGCAAGTGGCTCACCCGGGGCCCAATTCAATAGATATTTCCTCATCTGATGGGGGAACTCAATGCAATGGAGACCATTGCCTCCTAAGGGGTGAGGATTGATCGAGTTGCATATCAGTGGCCACCCATCTATTCCAACTAGCTCACATACATATGTCATCTTGGAAATTTTGGTTTTCATCTTGGCATTTTTTTCTATCTTTTCGAGTCCTAAACGTTTGGGGTCGTTTTGAGGCCCTAAAAAACATTTTTGGGCCCACCACAATCACGGGAAATTGTGCGCCTAAAACGAAGATCATATGCAAAATTTATGACCACAGGAATTTGATGTACCAACTTACCCCAACGCGGCCCACATAACTTTTGGTACTTCATCTCCTAGGGTTAGGTGTTTGGATGTCTAGGGTTTTGGAATTTATGTTTGATGTAAAATTTCTTTTGGAGCCTCATTGTAATCAACTTCTTGCGAATGAGCACAGTCGTCACATCTCTTCTCAGAGATAATTAGCCACCACCATTCTAGCAAGCTTGTTTTAGTCTTCATTTTATAGTTTCAACATATTTCTTTATTGAATAGAATTCAAGTTTGATTATATCTTTGTTATTGTTCATTTTATCTCTGTGTTAGTAATATAAATGTGTATTGATTTTGTTCTTCTCATAAAATCCGGATCATTCAAACACTTGTAGAATCAATTGATAAGGATTCAATAATATAAAACCATTGTCCATTGTGAGGAATCCTTTTATTGAGGACTACAGGCTGCAATGTATTATTTGATTTCTATATCACTCTCCTAGGTAATTTGTTGAGGTTTATAGGAATATAACCATTGAAGGAGGGCCCTAATGTATCCCCCATTAATAGACATGAAAAATAAACTGAAATATGATGTCAAGAGATAGAATCACCAAGAACAAATGACAAATGGATGGATGACTCAGATGGTTGGCCTAGATTTAGATACAATTGAACACATATCAGAAAAAAAAATGATGACTTGGAATGAAGACTCAAGAGAACCACTAATATAGTGCAACAATGCATGAGGCATTGAAGCACTCTCCATAATGATTAGAATAGTAATTAGTCAGAGGAGTAGATGACTCATATAAATGGTATACGAATATGAGGCAAGATATAACCCAATTGTAGGACAATGATGAAAACAAGTGTCACATTCAAGGGTGACACAAATGACACTACCACTTTATAAATACAAATAAATGGTAAAAAAACCACTTTTTTTTTAGTGTCTCCATGGTTTAATGAGCATGAAAGACATATAAAATTATTCTTGATAATGTCTTTTTCATTATTTTTTTATGATTCCTAAAAAGAGTTAAGAGTATACTCATGAAGTGACTTTTTAATCATTTAAGGAGCATGAAAAAGAGTTAAAGTGAGCTAATCAAGTGTCTTTTTCATGGTTTAACGAGCATGAAAAAGAGTTAAAATTTATCTTGTATGAAGAGAATGAATAGCCGATCAACATGCTTTTATGTTCCAATCACATGAAACTTGCCTAGGTAACAATTATGAAAATGGGTACTGGCAGGTGAATTCCACTCATAACCTTGGTTCTCTCCATGGGGGATGGTCACAAAATGGAGTCAAAATAATGCAAGGGGTGAGAGTTCAAAGGTGACTTCAATGAAAGTAAGTGGAAAAAAATCAAATAGCCGTGTAGTAGGAGGCACCAAGACATGAGGAACAAATGCATATATGACCCTAAAGTAACATAAGGGTTCCTAGGCCTACAAGATATTACAACATGGAAACCATACTGAAATCAAGGTGCTAACTAGGGTAACCATTAAGGGTAGGCACTCTTGTGCAAGTTACAATGTGAAAAAATGGAGTGGCTAATGTTGCAACCTCATGGGATTGAATCTAAGGCATTTTGATAGTAGAGTAGATGGTTAATAATACAAGATGATGTCTCAAGGAAAAACCTATCCTTATATACCATTTCAAGAAATTTACCTCAAGTTTGTTGGATTTGTCCACAAAAAATGCCAAAATAACATCATCGATTCCTATAAAAAAATATCCAGAAATACTAGACTCAAGATTAAAATGTGTAGTGAAATCCAAAAAAAAACAATTGATTTTGGATATTTTGGATATGATATATGCAAAACAAAAATCACTCACACCACAAAACTATGTATAAGGCACTATGAATTTTGACAATTTATGCAAAGTAGATCCCATTGTGAGTCTTTGGCCAAGGATGTTAATCATCACTGCTGAACTCATGAGCCATTGTCAACATCATAAGGCTCACCATGTTTGGGCCATGCCACATAGTTATGATTTTTCATAGTCCTAGGTAATCATCATGAGTGGTTTTCTAAGCTATGGTGGCTCCTTGATGATGCTCATCAAGACACAGATGAGGTATGGAACACAAATATTTGATGGTAGGGAAATTAAGGAATTTAGTGGGAAGTTTTGAAAAGTATAACCGAGGTGGAAAAGGGTCAAGAATTGGAGGTCTACTCGATGCCCCATCAAATTCCCACAATATCATATCAACACTCATCATGCTAACTCGCATTGGTTCTGAATGAAGAAAATATGATCGATGCATCACCTCATCCTTTGATTATCTACCAAATCCATGACTTCTAGGATGGCCTCATTTGAAGGTAATTCAAACTAAAGGAATTCATGCGAGCTTGCAGAATCAACAAACCATTTAGGTAGAGTACACTAGTACATATTGTAAAAATTTCGACGTTTTATTTGTGGCGTTATGGACAAAATTGTCCATATTTTCGCAAAATAGAGGAAATTAAAAAAAATAAAAAATCATATTGCTCGATAACATCGGTGTTTCCACGTTGGTGTCTCTCTTGCCACATTGACATCTCTCTTGCCATGTTAATGTCTCTCTTGCCACGTTTTCCACCGGAACGTCTCTCTTTCCATGTTTGTGACATAGACATCGTTCTTGCCACATTTGTGAAGATTGATGTCTCAATTGCGACATTTTGCAACGTCTCTCTTGCCACGTTTTCCACCGAAACATCTCTCTTTCCATGTTTGTGACATAGACGTCGTTCTTGCCACATTTGTGAAGATATATGCCGCAATTGCAATGTTTTGGAAACTAGGTTTTCCCCTCCAATGGTCACCTTAGTATGTTCACCAAGTCAAAATACCAACGGTCACTTAGGAATTTTTTACGTTGGAATTGCGACGTTACAAAATCTATAAATATGTTGCATTTTACGGATGTTGCGACAAGTTTGCTATAATAATGACGCTTCAAAAAGGGTTTGTGGGTCTTCTCAGTGAACAAAAAACAGATATTTGTTTCAGTATAAGTTTGTGGGGAAGAATGTCATAAAACATTAGAGCTAGGAAAAGAATTAAAGAGGTTGAAAAGGGTGATGGTAAATGTTATTGCCCTTGCAAAAATTGTTGTACTAGACATCCTGAAAGAGTTTTAATAGCAACAACTGCAAAACATTGTAGAAAATATGGGCACATGGACAGGGGATCAAATGAATATCATCCGATGGTATATACATTCATTATCTGTTTTAATATTTATTATATTCTCAAATTTTATAATGTTTTATACATGCACTAATTTTTCATGATTGTTTGTAATTATAAAATTAGATTTGCCCCCTAGCTTTATGCAGAAAGCACCAACTAGTAGCAGAAATGATGTTGTAGTACAAGATGAAGAACTTGAAGTAGATAATGAAGATCAAGTTAATGATTCCATGGAAGTAGATGACAATAATAACATAGTTCAAGTTGATGAGACAAATCAAATGATTCAAGACTTATTCAGTCATCCAGATGAGGATCATGGGGACAATAGTGATGGTATTTATGATGAACCTCTGATTGAAAAGGCAAATAAATGACTTTATAAAGGGTCAAGAGAAAATATTCTCTCCACTACATTGTTGTTGGTGAATTTGAAAGTTACGAATCATTTGTCTAACACTTGTATGACATAGATCCTAAGGTATGTAATATGTTACTTCACATCTACATAAAGGTTGACTATTCCCCATTTTTTTTAGTGTTAATTAATGTGTAAAATAAAAATGCAATATTAATTTATAATCCCTATTCTTTACATTAACTATTTGTTTTTTATGTTTTAGATTGTTAGGTGAATTTTTGTTACCCTCGTCAAATATTTTACCTCGCACATATCGAGATTTGCATGCCATTATGAAAGACATTGGAATGGAGTATCAAAGTAT
The DNA here is from genome assembly GCA_032191745.1 of Picea mariana. Lineage (NCBI taxonomy): Eukaryota > Viridiplantae > Streptophyta > Pinopsida > Pinales > Pinaceae > Picea > Picea mariana. The sequence goes on from JASDQU010101993.1 coordinate 19,739, forward strand.
AGATGCATGTCTTGATGATCATATTATATATTATGGACAACATGTGTCAAAAACAGAATGTCTGGTATGTGGTATCAGTAGATATCGAACCGATCATGTAACAAAAATGGTCCCTCGAAAGGTTCTCCGACATATTCCCATAATTCCATGTTGGCAGCGACTGTTCAAGTGTCAAAGCATAGCACAGTTTATGGATTACCATGCACAAAAGAAAATTGAAGCTGGTGTTCTTCGAATGCTTGTAGATGGTTATGCATTTAAGGAAATTGTTGCAAAACGACCAGAATTTATAGATGAACCTTGTAATGTTAGGCTTTCATTGGCAACTGACGGTGTTAATCCATTTGCAGAGCTTCGGTCTGTTTACTTAGTGTGGCCTATTTTTGTTATCAACAATAACATTCCTCCTTGGATGTCAATAAAGAGGGAGCACATAATGTTGACAATGATTATTCCAGGTATTTGTTTACATTAATTTTTCGAATTTAAAATTTTCATTTTTCTCTTTTTTTGCATAACATCTTTTATTTATTTATTTATGTATATATACATACCATGGTAGTGATCTCGTGTAATTTCAAAAAATTAGGTAAGTACCAAGTTAAAGATATGAATGTGTATATCGAGCCTCTTATTGACGAGCTACTAAATTTATGGGAGGGCATCACTATGTATGACATTTGTAAACCAATTGGGCAGCAGAGATTTCAATGTCGTGGAATACTTTTATGGACAATTCATGGTGCCCCAGGACTAACTCATTTTTGTGGTATGTAACATTCCATATTGCACGCTTGCATAGTATATAATTAATTGATTATATCATGCATGTTGTTTAAATAATCATTTCGTATATATATTAATAATTGACATTAATCCCTCTATTGCAGTTCTTCAAACACAGGGTAGATTTGCATGTCCAACTTGTGGTCCTAAGATGAAATCTCATCAGTCAAAAAGTTTAGGAAAGGAGGTGTTTGATGAGTATAGAAACTTCCTTTCTAAGAACCATAAGTATTGTACTACTGAAAAAGATCTTTTCAATGGGAAACAAGAAATTGGACTAAAACCACAAAGAATGACACCTCGCCTATGGATGTTGTCATATTGTCATGTTTTGAAATTTTATTTTAATTATTCATTTTATTTTACCACATTTGATAAATAGTATTCTGATTTTTTTTATGCTTCATCAATGTTGTCATCGTGAAGGTAGTAATAATGGGCTTCCACGAGGAATGAAACGTTATCCCACTCAATTCATGAGGTTGCCTTACTATAAGGACCTAAAAATAGTTCATTTATTTGATACAATGCATATCGGGAAGAATGTGACAGAAACATTATGGCGAATCATAGATGGCAGGAGGGATAAAGAAAAAATTGTCAAAATTTGTAATGACATTCGGGAATCCAATCATGCAATGCGAAGTGTGATCTGATCAAATAACGATGGAGTCCAAAATAACCTTCCATGGTTATTAACAGAGCAACAAAGAAATGGTGTAAAAGAGGTCATTCAAAAAATTAAATTTCCCACAGGTTTTTGTTCAAACATAAAGAATATCTTAATGAAGAAAGGTGAATTTGGTGGGGTAAAAACACATGATTGGCATACCTTCATTAAGGTAATTAATCAATTTAGTATCCATATTTATATATTGGTCGTGTACATGTTTTGATGTTTTTATTTTTTTGTCTAGTTTTGAACAAGTAACGATTCATTTTTATTGTTTCAGTATGTTCTACCTCTATCTCTCCCAAATGACTTAGACAACAATGTCAAACAAGTTATATATGATCTTGGAAAATACATGAGGTAAGTAGCTGCAATATATATGAAAAAAAAAATATAAAAAATTGTTGTACTTGATGACATGTGTTTTACTTGTAATGTAATATGTATTTATATGTTTTGTTGAAACATGTTATTTTCTTGTGTCATGATCTGTAGACGGTTGTCATTGAAAGAAATCTATGAATATGATATAAAGTATTGGAAGAGAGAAATTCCTCGGCTAATGTGTGAAATGTAGAAGTATCTACCTTCATCATTTTTCAATGCACAAGAACATTACCTCATACACAAAGTTGAGGAGATTGAAATGTGTGGACCTATACACACAAGGTCAATGTGGATGGTGGAGAGGCACTTGAATTCATTGAAGCATTTGGTTAGACAAAGAGCACGTCCTGAGGGTTCTATGGTGGAGGGGTATATGGTATATGAATCCATGGTATATATTAGTTAGCAGCGCAAGCTATGCATGCATTGGATTACATTTGGGATGTGAACTCCATCAAAAAATTTGAAAGGGAGCAGTTGTTGGGGAAAGGTACAATGAAAAAAGTCAGAGGTAATTAAAATGTAGATATTTTTAATAAATATAAATTTCTCGTTTTGTTGTGTATATGATTATACTCATTTAATATTTATTCTTTCATCATTTATTATTAATATTTAAAATGGTTATAACTAATATTTAATATTGGTGAATTGTGATTTTGTGATCGGTCAGTTGCCCAAAATTGGGATGCATTACATTTATACATTGCAAATAATCTGGACTGGATGAAGGCATGAATTGATATATGTAAAGAACATCACGATGGTAGGTTATCATGAAAAGAATTGTCTGAATTGGTTAGAGAAGCTCGTCGTAATGGAGATTTCGATGTTACGTAGAGGGAAATAGATTTAGCATATTGTTTGAAAGATGGAAAGGCAAGTAAATTCACCCATTTTATTCAGTTATTTTATATTAAATTAATGTGACTGTAGGTGTGTTTCCTTCATATTATACTTTCCAAATTATATAAATTTGTTTATTATTAATTGACAATGCATCTTTTACATGTCTGACATATTGTAGTTGAAACACCATAAGGCTATGTGGTGCAATGGTCATAAATTTTGCATCAAACAGTTGGATGAAACCAAAAAAACTTCAAATAGTGGGATAGCTGTAGTATTCCAAGTCACTAATGTTTCCTCTATGAGTGATAGACATCCTCGAGAATCTGAAAATAAATACTATGGGTTTTTGAATGACATAATTGAGTGTGACTTTAATTCCTTCAAATTAGTTTTGTTCGATGTCAAATGGTATAGGTTACGAATGCATGAACATGATGAGGAAAGAACCGTTATTCAACATGCCAACGGATTTCCAATGATTAAAACAATGGTGTTTGAAAAAACAAATGACCGCTATGTTTTCCCAAGTCAATGTGAACAAGTCTTTTACTCAAAGGTTCCAGGTAAGAGATATTGGTCATTTGTTGTTAGATATGATCCAAGAGGAAGGCCAGTAAAGTATACTATAGATGAGGAAGATGATATTGAAGAAGACGATGATGTACTAGAGCTAGAGAAGGAAGAATATGGGTCAACAGATGAAGAAGACAAAGAAGATGAAGAAGATGAAGAAGACAAAAACAATGTGCCAATTATTGATGATGATATCGATGAAGATATGCTCAAAAATGACAATGATGATGATGATGATATCATCAATCGTTTCAACAATGTTTCTGAACCAGATGTTGATACAAATATTGAGTTGGATGATCAAGAAGAAGATACAGAAGAAGGATGATACAAATGTTGCGTTGGTCGATGAGGTACGTAACTAGATATTTTAATTTGTATGAATTATTATTCTCTTTAAATCATTTTTAATTATGTGGGTTAATGACATGTTTTTAAGTTTTATTTCATTTTTTTTTGGTAGTTTCTATGCATGATTAATGTGTTTCTTTTGTTTGTTATCTATTTTATATATTGGGTATTGGGGAATTGAGAGCGATGTGAGGGGGGGAGGGGCCATATGAGCCTTCACCTTCATGTGGTTGTCCATGTTTAGTAGAGAATAATTTATTCTCGAAACTAATAGAAGTTCATTCATTCATCTTTGTACTCAAACATCACTACAGACCCACTCTATATATCATCTCATCTCGTCCTCGCTTCGTTTTAATTTTCTAACCGGTATACGAGGGTATTGTTTTTCATTTATATTGTGTTCACTATTTTGTGATGTGGTAGAATAGGAATAACACTACAAATCCTATACCTCCATACAACCTGATCATGTATGCCATTGATTTGGAAATTTTGTTTCTTTCCAACATCATTATATTCACTATAGATTGTTTAGAGGACAATTCCTCTGCACAACAAAATTTAAACAATGTTTTAGGGTGTGATTTTCATGTCATGAGTTATAGGGGTAAATGATTATAGTGTGTAAAGGGTTAGAATCTATTTGGGATAAAGGTGCACAATGGAAAGGCCCTAGTCTCAAGATATGAATATGGTTGCCTTCATCTTGTCCCTGTTTTCCATTATCATTTTTTATTTTTTGATCATTCAGTTCTGGCGTTAAAGGCGTAGAAGGTAAATTTACTGCTGCTAAAGTGATAGTGGGCATATATCTTTGAGAATATTTGAGGGTTCCCTCTAGCCCAAGAGTCAGCTTGAAGCCTAAAGTGGAGAGGTCTTCAAAGCATGAGGGTGCATCCACGTCCGAGACGTCTCTCTTTCCACCTCCAAGATTGTTGCTCCCATAGCAACCACGTCGGAGCTAGTAACTCCAAGCCGTCACTCTTGCCACCTGATGGACGTCGTTCTTGCCACGTCCAAGAGTGTCTCTCCCATAGAAACCACGTCGGAGATGATACCTCGTCCCATCAGTCTTGCCACCTTTAGAACATCTCTCTTGCCACCTCTAAAACGTCGCTCTTGCCACCATTAAAATGTCTCTCTTGCCACCTTAAGAATGTCTCTTTTTCCACCTTTGGAATGTCTCTCTTGCCACCTTTATAGCGTCTCATTTGCCACCTTTGAAATGTCTCTCTTTCCATGTTTGAAACGTCCCTCTTGCCACATCTACTACATCGATATTTCCATGACCTAGACGTCGGTCTTACGACGTCAATATGGGGTTGGACAATCCAATTTATGATGACACATGGTGTCATATAACGTCGCAATATAGACAAAAACTATGTCGTCGAAAAAGCGATGTTCTGTGAAACGACGTTTAAGGGGGTCCGATGTTTGTCGTTCTTTCAACAATAGAAAGTGGAAATTACGGTGAACACACCATCGAAATTTGACCCAAATGCACTAGTGGTAGGATGATCATACTCCATATTGAAATGGATTTTCTGACTAGTGTCAACTGATGTTGACCGAATCCCATAATCCATTGTTGGGACCATGTCCTAATAAGGAAAACATGAGTTTCAATATCCTTCTCAAAAGATATTGAACACTTAGGATATGATGCCACATAATTCACCCATATTGAGGTAGAGTATACTTAAATACTAGGAACATAAAAATGGGTGTTATGGTTTGATGGCAAAGAAGGATGGTGATTATCATATGAAATATGCTCTATGGTGAAAATGCTTCCATTGCGAGGAAAATGCATCACTTGAAAGAACATAGACACCACAACATTGATACCATATACATAATCACACCCAAGAATCATATTGATGTTTAATGGGTAATTCACCACTATCATATCAACCATAACAGTCTTCCCACATAACATGATAGGCATCCGAGGAGGAATATCCAAATATTCACAAGTATTCTATCAAAATCCAATAGTTGACTAGGAGCTGACACAAGTTGTGGAGAACCTATATCTTGCCAAACCATGGACGATAAAATTCTTACAGACACTCCTTCATCTACCATACATTGAAATATGTTTTTTGAATAGCTTCAACCATTATCTATAAATGCGCAGAAGAAGGAAGGCGAGTTTCAAAAATATGATTCCAATCGAAGGAAACACTCTTATAACTTGAAGGGAGCATAGTCGAGGTGAGTGGAATTCCTCCTTGTTTAAAAGGTTCTTAACTGGTAGTGAATAAAACATGAGAAATAGACACATCACTCTTAGAAGGAAGAGTGGGATTATATTGCATCAACACAACCACTTCATCAACCGATAGTTGAGTAGATTGTTGAGAAACCAAAGGTGGTTCTAGAGTAGAAGAGCCTTCGGCATGGGACCAAACTTTTTTTATATCTAGAATAATAAGACATAGATGAGTAAGGTGATATCCATTGAAAACTGTATAAGGGAACTTAGGATTGTGTCTTTCTCATCTAGGTTTCTCAAAAATATCAATTCCCCTAGCATGACTAGAAGTGACTAGTTTCTCGCCCCCAACATGACTTGTAGTATGCCTTGCAGTGACTTGTGTGTTGCCCCCAACATGAATTCCAAGGGTTGGTTTATCATCTCCATTATGACTTGTAGTGACTAGTGACACACCTCTAGATTGACCTATAGTGAGTGGTGTGTTTCCCATAACATGAATTCCAATGGTTGCTTGCTCATTTCAAGAATGACTTGAAACGACTGGTGATGCATCTCCAACATGAATTGTAGTGACTAGTGTGTTTCCTCGAACATGAATTTGAATGGTTGATTCCTCGTCTCTAGTATCACTTGTAATCACTGTTGACACATATTTGTATTTGATTCTTCTTATTCTTCCTCTTTTTATTGCTTTTAGAATTTTGGTTACTAGGAGATGAAATTTTACCAGAAGAGGCGAGTGAGGAGGAATACATTTTTTTGGAAAATAAGGTTCAGGATAAATTGGGAAATTAAGAATCGTCATCAAAAAGACTAGAAAACTAACAAAAAATCCATTAATGTTCAAAATTCCCATAAAAGGGGTATGAATGTTTCCAAATAAAATAAAGCACAAGAGTCCCCTTTGGGAGGGGTCCCTTGATTAGTATTCATATAATAATTTTTTGGCACGTGATTAGTATCAGGTTCAAAGGGAGTGTTGGTGGTGCATGAAGTCATTGATACTCCCATATAACTACCTCCACAAACGTTGGTTCCCCCAAAGACATAACTACTCCTAACATTAGGAAAAATGCTAGGGGAAGGACTACACTCACGGTTAAAATTCCAATCAAATGGGAAATTAGCATTCGTTATTGTCGGGCTATCTATAGGGTTACCAAATAATATTGGGAATCCACTTCCAGTAGTAAAACCATGGCCTTTCCACTTGTTTAAAACAAATCTAGATGTGATCATTCACGACAATGCAATGAGTGTACAAATGTCAGGTAGATCTATGGAGGGAAAGTATATAATTGATGACATATCTCAGATGGAATGACTGGATTTCACATGCATAGACATGGGAGTACCCATCCCATTAAAAAGTGGCGAGGAGGTGGTCATCATGAGTTCTCCAAACACAGTTAGGGATGTAAACATTGGTCCTCCCCTCTTGGGTGACTCAATATGAGGACTACTAAAATGAAAACAAATCACCAAAATATTTTCTCACCCAAATGAGTAAAAGGGTTGATGATACTGATGAATAAATTTTTCAACCACAATGAAAATTGTGTTTTAATACGAAGAAAAAACAACCTATGGTCAACTAGACATAGACTTCACCACATAACACACCCCTATAAAATCCACACTTCAACGAGAAAACTAATGGATAAAGGGGCCTTATGAAAACCAACCCTATAGGGGATGTGATGTCCCCAAAATTATGCAATGTGAAGGTGTGAGGAAAAATTACGATAACCCATATGTAATATCCCTTACCAGTGCAAGTACCCTTTATTAATGTTGAAACTCTATGGGGAAATTGAAATAGAGGTTCAACATATTCCCCATGTACGGCAACCACTTCCTACCCACAACCACCTCTGTAGCTACCTAGGAAAGGCCACTTTGGTTACCACCTTAGAATCGGTGACTAGGAAGACATTTGAAGGCCCGACCACACGTATGGGTATGGAAACTAAGCCCAAATATTCAAGTGAAGTACAACTAAAAGAGGTGTGGCACTTTAAGACCCTCGTACATGTAGCAGTCAAAGCACTCTAGAAAACACCACGAAAATAAAAGACGATATATCACCCTAATTGATCCAATGGGACCTTCTGCTTAAATATTGTGTTAGAGGAGATTCTTGGCACACTTGTTGTGATAATGGATATATGTTCTCATTAGTGACTTATAGGTTTGGTTTTGTGGTCTTGGACAATTTACTCACCAACCCTACACCAAGGCTCTAAATCCTAGCCTAACGTTGGTTTTGTATAATTAAAAGATTCTAATAGATTTTATATTAAGTCCTTCTCTTTAGGGTAATAGAATTAAATTTTAATGGTGCTTTGACTCTTTCGAATCCAAGGAAAGAAAAATAATGAAAATGCAAGAAATGCACTTATTTTTTTTTGATGAGAACTATCTAAGGGAAGGAACAAAAAGTTTATTATTCTCAAATATAAATCACTCTAATCCAAATGGGACTATCAATCATTCGAAAATCCAATTTCAAGCCCCAAAATTCACAATCAACATTGCAACTCTAAAGAACAGTCCTAGAATGCTCCAAAAGGGATGATGACCAAATGAATTTTTTATTTTTATCTTTTATTCCATGAAAATAATAATGAAAAATTCCTTCAAAAACTAAGTTCTAAAGGTTCTCTTTCCCAAGAATAGGTACCCTTGGCTTCATAGGAAAAAACCTAGAAATTGTTTTTCAAAAAATGGATTTTATTACACCCTATAAGGCATTTTTTATGCACCATACAAGGAAGGTCACAACCTATCCTTCACTCATGTAGTGATTGGTCATTGGATGTCAATGATACATATAGAAACCTATATTGAGGGGGTTTCTCCCAAAAATTCATATAGAGCATGACCGGTCGAGGGATGTATGCAGGTTTCCAGAGACTGGTTGCGAGTTGTCAGTGGGGAATCTGCGACCGTGGGGGAAAAAAAAGGAAAATGAAAACCAAAACTATGAGTTATTTATATCTAAATATGAAACAAATGGAAAAAAAACAAACCTCAAATTCACTTTAAATGCATCAAAGCAAGTGAGAGGAAAAAAAACTCAACACTTCAAATCTACTTGGAAATAAAACTAGCAAGCAAGAGGCTCTAATACAGAGTAGATATGTACTATCAGACTCCTAATAGGATTCTATGACCAGGAAAAGTTCATATCTTATAAAGTAGAATCATAAAAACATTCACCTACAAGATCATGAACTAGAATTTATGCAACTAGCAGTTGTCTACAAAAGGTCATGGTCTAGCAGGTATGCAGGTCACGATCAGTCACTTTAGTATGGACCGATAAGTCAAAAAAATATAAAAAAATTGGGAAAAGACCCTAATTTGGAAAATGTATGACATATCTGGTAGATTTATTCTATGACCAACTGATAAGGAAGAATGATAAACTACAAAAATAAATTTTAGAGGTAAAAAAGTAAGGGTAATAAAAATAAGGAAGAGTCAAAGATCCTTCCCTAGTGGATTCACGAGTTTTGTTATGGATAAATGTATCCTACATATAATTCATACCTCCCTTGGACTTGCCCTTGGTCCAAAACAAATAATGGGTATAGATGGTTATGGGGTTTCCCTAGATCTAAACAAATTAATTCATTTTTACACTAGGAGAGAGAGAATGGTATACCTTTTCAATCGATGGTTTTCCTCTTATGTCCTAGCTAAAGTGGCTTCCACAATTTATCTCTAGCTCCTACGATCTTATCGATGCACACAAGTGATGAAGAAAGACCAATATACAAATTTTCCAAGTGTTAGGAAATAAAAATTCTAGTTTATATATAATCTAATATAATCAAGGAGAGATCAAATATGTCATTTGAAACCAAGTAAAACATTATGGAAAGTGGAAAACACATAGTTCTTTATATTTATAAATCAAATGGACAAATAAATCAATCTTACATTACGTTGAATCTTGATGCATTTCTCCTTGTTCTGTTTTCTCTTCCTCCTCCTCAACCCTCAATCAATCAAGGCTAACCTAACCTAAAGACTAATATGTATGAAGAAGATCCTTTCAACAATCCTACATCATTTACCTGTAGATGACTCTTCCTCCTCTTTCCCATGGAATTCTTTCCTTATATATATTGATGGAGGAGGCTAGGAGAGGCTTCTAGTTCTCAAGAACTTAGTGAACTTGATTGGATTGAGAGTTACCATGATCCTATCATGAGATAACCAACTCACCCAGTGATGAACTCTATGAAATCACCAATTCTATAAGGCTATAGAGGCATTCACAGGCCAACAATAATGCAAATAGTGATCGATTGGGCACTCCAAAGGAGTTAATTTGCGATTGGTCACACCCTATCAATGATATGAGTAGTTTCCATCCTCAGAATTTAGTGAAACCAAGGAAGAAGAGTGTGTCTCAACATAATATCATCAATATGTCCTTCACGAGACCCTAGGGTGGAAAATAAGGTTGTAATAGTCTCAGTTATGGTGCTTCTATAGGTGCCACTAAGATAGGTAAATAAGTAAATGGGTAGATGAAAACAATGTCACATAATTATAATAAATCTTAGCAATGCTACCAAGAAAGTGCAGGGGAAAATTAATAGTAGTTATCTTTGCAATGTTGATTTTTATAAATCCTTTTATATAGTGTCTCAATAAAATATTGAGAAAGAATGAAGAAAGTAGGAACTAGAATTGAGTGCAGATAATCTACTTTCAAAGGTTATAGCAAAATTGGTGCTAACCATAAAATAAGAAAAATGGAAATAGGAAATTCCATAGAAATATTCATATTAGGGTGAATATAAATACTCATATTAGGGTCAAACAAGGATGTCCCCTCTCTCCAACATTATTTCACATATTCATGCATCAATTATAAGAGTTGGTGAAGAAGGATGGGGAAGATGAATAAAAAAAGGTTTTGAGTTGTTATTGATGATTATGAAAATGATATAGTTATATTGGCAAAGCACAAAGATAATATATAAGGAAATCTTCATTCCCTAAACAAACTTTATGGCTACTAGGAAATGGAGGATAATGAACACAAAAAACAATGGTGATTATAATAGGTACTTGGATAGATATATAACAATCATATTCAATGGTGAAAAATGGAAGGTACTTCCCCCTTATATGAACTTGGGCCCCTAAACAAATTTTGTGGTTACTATGAAATGAAAAATAATGTACAAACAAAAAAATGTAATTGTAAAAGGTACTTGGGAGATAGATATAGCCATCACATTCAATGGTGAAAAATTAAAGTTTGTTCCCTCTTACAAGTAACTTGGCCTTGAATTTGATTGAAGTTATAATTAGAACTATTTTATGGACAAACCATTAATATGGTCATATGTTATAAACAAAATGAACACAAAACATATAAATGTCGAGTTGGAAACATAGGAAGCCTATCTTCAAATACTTTGTAAAAAACATACTTTTGTATAGTTGTCATCATTGGTATTGATGTTAAATGTGAGGGTAAACTCGCCAATATGGATGCCTCACCAAAAATGCAGTCCAAGGAAGAAGCATCATTAGCAGTGCCTAGCCATTGAGCGAACTTTTCCATCTTTCTAATAACATATAGGGATATTTAGTTTCATATTATACCCTTTGAGTTTCTTTCGTTTCATTATTTATATTTTATTTCTAGCCTCATGTTGTTTGACTCTAGTATATTTTTTTCTTTTAGTTGGTAATTAGCTTGAGTGAACCCCTTGTAAAATTATAAAAGTATTTTGACCAAATCAATAAATTTAAGAATATTTTCTCATATACATTTTGTTTTTTTAGTTTTCTTCTCTAAATTTTAAAACATTATTGTGAGGTCTGGAAAAGTGATTCATAAATTAGTATCACATATTGCAATTTAGGATTGTACCCTTATAGAATTATGTTCTTTGAGTTCACCCTCTCATCGCATATGAACCTCCTCTTCAAATATGGTTCTTTTTTGGAGAACACCCTCCCGCCAAGATCTCCTTTCACTGCAAACCCTAGGAATTTATGTTCTTAGGGATTCTCTTATCATTTTGATTCAACGCTTTTCATATTTGGTTCTATTTTGGAGTGTTCCCTCCCAACTACATATTCATTCAATGTAAACCCTAGACACTTATGTTCCTATGGATGCTCTCAAAAATTTTATTCACCACTTTTCAAATCTAGTTATGTTTTAGAGAAATCCATGCCACCAAAATCCTTTTTTCAGCACAAACCATAGACATAGTGTTCCTATGGTTTCTCATGTTTCTATAATCAGGGTCTCTAGGATACAAATACAACCTAATGTCTAATTTTCTTGAGGCTTCCCTCACACCTCAAACCCATTCTTCCAATAGTGTGTTGGATTTCCAAGCTTCTTTTATTTATTCTTTGGGCTCCAAATCCACCCAAAAATTATATTCTTAGTAATTTTTGAATCGATCTTCCCAAATAATAACTCTTTCATAACAATAACTTATCTTTCTAGTTCATTCTCTTCAAGAATCATTTGAGAGACCACCCTCCCACCTCTGACCCAGTCTTACAGCAATTGTGTTGTGTTTCCAAAATTCTCTCTTCCAAAAAGTCCCTCACATAGTTAACTCTCCTCATATGAAGATGAATACCGTATCTCCAACATCATCTAGTATTTCACCATTTCTCTCATAAAGGCCTTAAGATGCTAGAATAGGATGCCTACTTCTAATTTCCAACAAGATACCTACATTTCATTACCCAAATATGGATGATAAATGTACGGGGAACTGCAAGAATCATAGATCCACAACCTAATAACCTATTTCAATATCAATTATTTCTTCTAGTAGATAGCCACCTAGAAGTTGTGGGACAATCATGGTGTAAATATCCCACTAACTCTATTATAGTGATAATTAAACTTAATGAAGACACAATAGCTAGCTCCAATTCCAAGTGCATCAAAACATGGGCTGATTTGTGTATTTCCCTAAGGTAGTATTTTTACCCATATGGATACCTAAAAAAATTCATGGATAGATGGTTGTAGTTGAAACAAGCCCCATATCAAAGCATCCAACAATTTGTTGAGGTTTTTTGAAATATTTGGATCCAACTCTAGATCACAGATTTAAAGGAGGTACTAATTCTTAAATTTAATTCTGGTATACTAGTGATTTTTCAACATGAAGTAGATTTATTTTAGATAAATACTTTAGATCAAGTGTTCTTCCATGCCTTCATTGTGGAATTTAAACTTGAGAAATCCCCTAATCGTTCTTCTAATCAACATCCTACTCCATGGAATCCTTTCAATAATACACTACTACAACAAATAACCTTAAACCTCACCTTGTCCCTACCCCTATTTCTTGTGAGGATTTGTGACCTTATCAGTAGTGTCATTACCACAAATCCTGCTTATATGAAACAACTAATTGTCATGCCTTACAATTACAAAACTCCCCAAAAAATTCTCTACAATGGTGAGAAATTACTAGATCACTCTAACTTGACACATAATTTTAACGATCAAATTCCATCTCCTAACTCCTCCTCTTAGACATAAATAATCACCCTCCCAAAACCTACTGAAACAAACCCTTCCTTACTCTTAATGATGAAAGGACAATATTCATATCTCCTTTTCACTCACAATTGTCAAGTGAAAAACTAAATAGCCACAATCATCCTTGAGAACGGTTGTCATAAAAATATTATATCCCGAGACTTTAGGACCAATATGAATCTCCCCACCATGGCTTACGCCTCACCTTATTATCTTGGCTATAGACAAAAATATTTTCATCATATTTTGGTTGAAAAATGTTGTACCATAACAGTTGTTGTAGGACCTTTTGAAGACATATTGTCAAATGTGATGTTTTCCCCCTCAATTATTCCAACTTACGTGTACACATCCCATAACTGTGTCAATGCATGTATTATATGATGCCTACCACAACACTTATAAACTTTTTAGAGAGGATAAATATTATGAATGTATTGTTGATAAAAAAATTGTCTTTGTAAACCTACAACCCAATAAGACAACTTGAATAAATGTCTTTCACTCTTTGTTATACCTTGCATCAATTATTTGTCTATAGGAACATCCTCCTTCCAAACCACATATAATACTAACTCTCCTATAACCTCTCCTTACCTAGAAATAACTCATTCTCTTGTTGGCATTCTCTAATCCCCTCAATTCCCATTCATAATAACACATCTATTATTTACCTTTCTCCCAACCCCACAAAAGAACATAACTACAACCATGTTTTTTATTATCTCTCTTTCCCTCCATATCCCTTAATCCATAATGTCCATAATACTCTTAGTTTCTATGACATTAGAATCTCTAGAATTATTACTATATCAAGGAGCTCAACCAACCCAACACCCCATTCCAATCCATCCATAAATGCAACTTGTTGAGAAAGACAAAGCCTATCTTCCTAGAAAATTAAAAATTAAACAATACATAGCTATAGAAGCAATGTATATAATTCATTTAAGGCCTTAGTAGTGTCTACCTACTGCTAAGATTTACAAGATAGTACAAAATGTTCATGAAATTTTATAAATGAAGAATCACTCCAAATTTTCACCCCGTCTGTTATAGAATATAATCAACATGCTCTTGCTCTTTTATTCCTTCAACACAACAATGATATATGTTGTCCTTAACCTTCCAAGCCTTATATGTGTGAACCAACATCACTATTCCATAGTCCTAAACATCAATAATTTCAAATTATTTCAATTATGTCATCATTTTCTTAGATCAATACTCATATGAAAATGGTGTCTATACCATGTTTGATATTCATTTTACATTAGCCTACAAGATGGATGGTTACATAAAACCATAGAGAAATTAGACAATTTATATGGAACTTGACATCTAAGGCTATGGTCTGTACTTCTATTGCATCTATATGACCAACACGCTCCATTTCATCCTCACGGTTGAAGTAACCTTCACCACAATAGGATAAACATCCATTACGAGACCCTCTTCAAGGAGGTCACCTTTTGGATGTCACACTTCAACTTATAAGTGATCTCACACTACATGACAGAAATCCCATACTCAAGATACCCATAGACATAAAATTTAGTATAACTATAGAGGCTTCTCTCTAGTGCCTAACAATACCATCTTATATAGGTATATGCAAGAGTAATCATGACTTACTTCTAGACATTCTATTAGTGCACTTGTTAGCCTACTCATATATGGATCAAATTCTCTCATCCGACAACTTCATCTATCCACTATGGCATGACACATGGTCATCTGCACCTTTCAATATCTCTCTATACAAACATATCATAGGGGTTCCAAAAAAATATTTTTACATTCGGTTCAATATCATGCCAACATCAACAAACAAAAACAATGATAAATGCATAGGCCCTATGGATAACATACATTTAGTTTTTAGGACTAGCATCAATGTCCCTACTAACATCATCTCTGGTTGGAACCCAACACTCATCATTAATGAGTGTTGTTTCTAGCCTTGATCAACTTAGAGATGCACTCTTATCTTAGCTTTACACTACTCCATTTGCACCTTTCATTTTTCAATATGCCACCGGTGCATCATGGAGCCTCATAGAGTTGTTTGTGGCCACTCAAGAATCAAATAAAACAATGATTTGTCTTGTATACTTCTTCAACATTGATCAATTACATAGGCTACAATCCACATTAGTACATTATTTTATATCTCTAGTTCATTTTTTCTCAAGGTTTCACTTCCTAGATTGATTACAGTTCTTCATATATTTATATACAACTCTAGTCTTTCCTCCCCACATATGTAGCATCCTTGTTTTAGAACAACACTTACACATTTTTCTAGTAGTTCATTACTAAAGTGAAAATAAACATTATATTAGTCACAAAAGACACTCAATTGTGCACCTTAACATCATTCTCTAGGAATATATACCTTTTCTTCTTACAACACCCCACTCAACTTTATTAGATATGCCTCATAGTCTTGTATCTTCCCCTAAGGCCTAACATGCCTAAATCAGGAGGAAAGTGAGGACGTTTTCAAGTAAAACTGGAAGAAAGTGATGTGGATCATGATGTTGCGCTCACCATGACAGACACCTCAATAGTAGCATAACATTAGGAATACTCCTCATCAACAATGCTTATCTTTTGAGGGCACTTTGCCAACTTTCCAACAACATGTAGGGATAATTAGTTGAATCTTGTAGTCTTCAAGATATGTGCATTGTTTTCTTTTAGATGGTAATTATATTAAGTGGGACCATTGTAAAACTATAAAAATCCTTTGGCTAGATGAATATAGTTAATCATTTGTTTTTTTATCTATCTTGTGTTTTTTAAGTTTTCTTCTCTCAATTTCTGGGCATTATTGTAAAATATGGCATTAAGGATCTGAGCCACTCCAAAGCATCTTGAAAGAATGTTAAAAGTGTTCATACAATGTTCTTATTAGATGGGTTAGGAGTTAAAATGCAAACTCTTTACTCTATGATGTTAGCATAAACATGTATGCTACAATTAGAGGGAGAAGCATTATACCAATTTAAGACATATTTTATCAAAATAAAACATATGGACACTATCAGGATATCGTTACAAACAAATATTACAACTCAAGATAAGGGTTGTCATCAATATAATATGAAATAGATTAAAAATTAGCAAATTGAAGAAGAATATTTACAAAATGAACCTTTAGGCATTCAATACTCAATACAAATATAGCTAATATAGAATCTTTGGCAATAAAATCATTAGAAAAAAGTTATTGTATCAATGCCAAGTCTACCAAATAATTATTTATAGAGAACAATGATATTTCCAAAAGAATATATATATAAATAAAAGATATATAATTTGTCCATTCATGTTATGTTATCATCACCTAGAAATTCAAACAAGGAGGTGGGAGATTATAAACATAGAAGACCATCCTTCTTCACTTTGAAAACATGGAGGAAGGGAAGATGATGTGCGTGTAATAATGCATTGTTCTATGCATGAACAAGTAAGAAAAAAGAACTCAATTCAATATGAATATTGGATAATCTTACATAACTTGTTGTGTTTGCCAACAAAACAAATAAGTTGAAAGTTTTTTTCGATTTATCATTCTCTTTGATATATGGTTGGTCCTATTGAATTGGTCAAAAAATAAAAATTAAAGAAATAAAAAAGAGGTATGCAAGAGGACCTCTCTAATCTCCCTCTTGTTTCCATCGCAATAGGAAATAACAGTTCACATTGATCTAGAACTCTAATTCAATATTTGATGTTTTCGGTCAATTCAAAATTGAGGAAAATTCCTTCAAGCATTGTTCCACCATGCACAAAAGTTGGATATTGGTTGAATATCTCTTATGCCTAAAATAGGGTCCTTACACTTATGGTAAAATCTCGAGGCTTTGCCAACAATCTCATGATGATCATGATATTTAACAAACATGTCATGAAGAGCATCATGTCGCAATATAGGATTTGAACCTAGATGGAAAGAATAACATTTTTTATTACAACCACTTGAATAAACCCACTTAATGATCAGTAATTAATATTTGTAAACTCTATTTTTATATTATTGTTAAAATACATTAAACTTAGCACAAACTAATATATATATATATATTGATTTTTCTCCTCCTCTATACAACTTATGTGTACAAAACTAAAGAATTTAAAGAAATATGTGATACTATGGCAGCGAGACAAGAAAACATAGTTACAATCAGATCTAGGCCAAATTGACTTTAAGATGGCATAAATCTTTGATAAGTGTCCATCACAAGTTTTTGATCAAGAAGATTTTGACATCCTTAAGCCACTAAAACAGAAGAAGGAAATGATTCTCTCTGTTGAAGAATCTACTTGGAGGCTCAGAAGTCGGGCTATCTGTCTTCACAATGGTGATAAGAACACTAAATTTTTCCATAAGTACGCCACTCTGAGAAGATCACAAAATACTATATGGGATATAGAAGATGAATTTGGTGTCCTTCATTCATCTGAGTATGAGATTAAAAACATAGCATTGAAACATTTTAAAACCAATACAATGTAATTGAGATAGAGGATACCTGTAACCAGGTCAAGGTACTTGAACATATGAAAAAGTTTTTCAATGAATCATCAATTAATGAGATCGAAAAAGAAGTCACGCTAGAAGAAGTTAAGGAAACTATCTACACTATGCCTAAGGATAAAACCCTAGGCCCTGATGGCCGGACACAAGAACTTTTTCACTCTTTCTTTGAGATTTTTGGGGAGGATCTTCTCAAGGCCATCGAAGAATCCAGATGTTTTGGATTTATTCCAGGTACACTTAATGCTACCTTCTTCGCTCTTATTCCCAAGGTAAACAAGCCAGAAACATTTCATGACTTTAGGTCAATTTACCTTTGTAATTTTGTTTACAAAGTCATTTCTAAAATTATTGCTACAAGGATGAAAGAAAAATTGGCAACATGTATCTCCCATGAGCAGTTTGGTTTCTTAAAGGGCCACTTAATCTTTGATGTTGTTGGCATAGAAAAAGAATGTTTACACACTGCTAAGTCAAAAAATCTAAGCACCATTATTCTTAAGTTGGATTTGAAGAAATCATATGATAAGATGACTTGGCGATTTCTCAGATTGTTGTTAACTCAGATCGGTTTAAATTGCGAGGTTACCCAATGGATTGTGGATTTTATTACCTCAGTTAATATGGCAATTTTAATTAATGGTTCCCCAACTGATTTTTTCAAAAGTTATCGAGGACTTTGTCAGGGTTGTCCCCTTTTCCCCCTACTATTTCTCATGGTTGTTGAATGTCTAAGTAGATTATTGAAGAAATATCTTGTAGAAGGGACTTTTCATGGCCTCAAAGTCACCACAATGACCATAGTGTCTCATCTTCTCTTCGTAGATGATGTTTTCATTTTAGGGGGTGGGAAATATGAAGATTGGATGGAATTCAAATCTATCTTAACTAGTTTTTGTATAGCCTCTGGTATGGATATAAACTGTCAAAAATCAATTTTTCTTACATAGAACATTGATCCCAGTCTTAAATAGAGAATTCATTCAGCATTCAACATACATTTCATCAACTTCGATGTAGGAACAAAATATCTTGGGTTTTATTTAAAACCAAATGGCTATAAAATAACAGATTGGAACTGGTTGATTCAGAAGATAGAAAAAATAATTAGCAATTGGACTTTTCTGTGGCTCTCTTTAGGTGGAAGAATGGTCTTAGTGAAATTAGTGTTACAAAGTATCCCTGTGTATTGGCTCAGTTTAGTGAAGGTTCCTGCATCTATTTTGCACAAGATACAACAACTTATGACAACCTTTTCATGGAGAGGATCAAACAAAACTACAAGATTTCACTTATCCAAATGGAAAAACATTTCCATTCCAATAGAAAATGGTGGATGGGGTATAAGAAATATATTTTGGTTTGCCAATTCTTTGGCTGTTAAATCCTGTTGGAGAGGACTATTTGGTAATAGTCTGTGGAGCCAAATCCTTAAAGGAAAATATTTAAAAGGAGTTGATTTGACCTCCTGAATACGAAAATAAGAGTGTAAGTTCCCTAATGCCTCTATTATCTGGAAAAAATTTATGAACTCTTTGCTTATTATTAAGAAATGGATGGCTTGGAAAATAGGGTGTGGAAAACAACTTATAATTGGAAAGGATCCTTTCATTGGAGATAATAATTCATATAAGCTTTCATCATCCTTAACACAACACCTCAACAATCGGTATATTTATACCTTAGCACAAGCGGCCTTACCAAATACAATAAGCTCAACACAAAGTTGGATAAATGCCAACCAACTTGGATTATTAGGAGAAATGGCAGTTGAATGGAACAATTACATTGTAAATTTGAAAAGCAGTTGAATTACACTTAATAATACAAATGAAAAAATTGTATGGTCATGGAACAGGGTTATAGGAACAGTAACTACTAACCTAGCATATCAGTCCATTGCTAGCAATTTACACAAGGGAAATTCTAGATGGTGGTATAAGTCTATATGGAGAGTTAATATCCCAAGTAAAATTACTTGCTTCATGTGGTTATGCTTGAAGGATTGTATCATCATTGGTGAAAATTATAGGAAACGTGGAGGAATTGGTCCTTCTATATGTAGTCTTTGCCTCAAGGATGATGAGAAAACTAATCATCTTCTTATGCATTGTGATTCCACACAATACATTTGGAAAGAAATATTAAACTCCCTCAATATTTCAGATTCCTGGAAGCTTTCCACTTTGGAAGAGAATTTGTTGCATTGGTTTACACAATATCCAAGGATGAGATACATTCCTTTTCTGGTTATTTGGGGAATATGGAAGTATAGGAACAAAATCTTATTTGAGAACTGGCAAAAAGAGGACTCCAGAATAATTTCAAAGATTTTGCTTGATATTAAGGAATATAAAGGAGCAGGAGAAGTAGACAAAGTTGATTATATCATAAATCCAGTTTTCTTTTCTGAAAATCCAGTAGGTTTTTTTTATGGTGCAGTTGTTAATGATAACTGTGGAGTTGGCATATTTATAAAATTAAATCAAGCCACATTTATAAGGCACACTTTGCAAGAGGAACATGTAATAATATGAAAGATGAAATTCTGGGTCTTTAGGGGCTTTTATAATTTGCTCATAGGTTGTCCATAAGTAAACTGATCGTTGCTGGAGACTCCAATGTGACTATTGACTGGATTAATGACCACTCAAATCTGAACCTCATTTATTTACATAGCTGGAAAGAACAGATAAGATGCTTAAAGGCGATATTTGAAGAGATCAAATTCATGCATATTCACGGGGAATTCAACACAGTTGCAGATCTACTCTCCAAAAAAGCGTTGGACAACCCCCTGGGTTGGTTTTTTTATGAGGAGATCATTAAAGAGAATGGAGTAGACATCGATAGCTTTTTGATATTTTAAAGTTATAATCCAATGTACATCGACATTAGATGGAAAGTTTACTTTTTCTTTTTGATAAGCAAAGTTTATGATATTATGTAAACCAAATTGACAATAGTCAATAGAAACTCTCTTGAATACTCGCTTAAAGTATATCACAAACTATAAAAAAATTTGAGGAGACTATTAGAGAACTGCAAATCTCTCTGATCTTTTTGTAACTTGAAAGAAAACTTGATTCTAATAGAATAAGTGTGGATCTATTTTTTTTTGTTCTGTGTGAAAAAAAATATTTATATGAATGTTTGAGTATGCTATGGCATTTCACTAAATTTTCTTTCGTACATTCTTTTAAAGTAGAACTGCTCCATCCTAAACTTTAAGCATCCAGATCAAAAATGGTGTAAATCGTTTGTCACCCCGAAAATGAAATGCAGCTTCAAGAAATAAAATTGCTGTAATTTTTTGAAATATCAAAGAAATCTAAGTATAAGATAGCTTAAAGGAAACTAGTGATTTTTTTTTTCAATTTCTAACATTAAAATGATGCAAGAAGCATCTAAGTTTAAAATAGTTTAATAGAAATATAAAATGGTGCAAATTTTTGAGTTATCAAAGAAATCGAAGTTTTAAATAGTTTTAAAAAATTAAAAACTAACTAATTTTTTTTTTGTTAAATTTTAACATTAAAATGATGTGAGGAGATTTGAAAACATTACGGAAAACAACATGCAACATAACATTACGGAAAACATTCCACATTTTTCTATCACCCACGTGTAAAGAGATTTGAAAAGAAAATTTCGTAAAAATTGACCAAAATAGCAGCAAAACTAGATCACAAAACCTCAAAAAAACTGAGTTACTTCTGAAGAACGAATACATAAATTTATTCACATACATGTATTACATTTATTATAAAAAACACTTTTTAATATCAAATTTATTAACTACGAGAGATTTAAAGTTTTAAAGACAATTTCTTGATAACTAAAATATTTAAAATCAATTTATGTTATTTTATTTAGATCTAATTATAAGTATCATTTTTTAATTTTTTTTAATATAGATTATTTGATGTCACTAATTTATTTATTAAATTAGGGTCATTTATTTATTAATTAAATTAAGTAACCCATGTTATACATCTTCCCTTACGTGTTTAATTTTCATTTTCTTAGAAAATTTTTATTTTTTAAATTAGGGTAATCCATGTTGCACATCTTCCCTTACATGTTAATTTTCTTAGAAGCATTTCCTTTTGGTACAAGAGTTGTATAAGTGGCAAGGGGTTTCAATATTAGCTAAACTAATTTTATTAGATCGCGATGATGAGTATCTTGTCTTATTAGTCCCTACCATAGGCATAGAGGGGCTATAGCGATCCATAAATCACCGACTTCATATTAGTTTGTCCTTTGACCACAAAAATTTCCATATTATCTATTGTTAGAACCAGGGAACTGAAAACATCGATTTTTATATAAAAAAAGGGTATCATATTTTGTCATGATATGACTGGACAAGGGATTGGAGGTCTTATTGTCGGATTCACTATTCCCAATGTTATATATGTTGGCATATCGAAATTATTTGATCGTATATGGTCTTTTTGAATCATATATTTTGTTCTGCATTCGTCGAAGGTGGATTAATGCTAGTATTAATTCGAATGTTTGGTTTAGCATTTTATGCTAGGTAAATTTATGGCAATGTTTGATATGGTGGCATATCCAAAGTTTGGCTTTCCAATACATTCTCTGGTGTTCAAACTATTGTTACAAAAAATATAATTATTTTTTTGGGATACGTCAGAGACTTGCCACATTGAATTTTTTTCTTAAATGTTTATGTTTACAGTGCATTTCTGATAGACTTAAATGTTTACCTAACATGCTTGGTAGTGTTGAATGGTTACTTAATAGGCTTGTTACAAGACATTTTCTTCCATTTTTAAAATTTATATGCTCCAACGGCATTGTTGGTTCACTGGTCCATGCTTGTTTTTTGCATGCCACTGATTTCTTATTTGTATGTTGTCATTGTTCTTGCTTTCCTGTTTGTGTTGTTGCAGTTTGCACATTTGGGTTTCTGCAATTGCGATTGGAACAACATCGTTCTTGGGGGAGTGGTTGCTTCTTGTTTCTTTCTTTGTTGTATGTTGTTTATTGTTGCGTGATTCGACTTTGCAGGGTTCTGGTCCTGCACCTGCACTTGGGCCTTTTGGTGATTCTTAATTGGGTTCTTATTTGGTGCTTGTTCTTGTTTTTCTAGGGTTTGCAATGTTGGGATGTTGCATCTGCGATTGGATCTCTAGTTACATTTTTTTTCACTGCAGTTTGCATAGAATACTATTAAGATAAAATATCAGACTAAAGAATTGCAGGCGATGTAAATTGCATCTATTACGCATTGAAGCAGAGTTTGTCTGCCTCAAAATATATTTCATAGTTGCCAGATGCTTTTTCCATGGATTCTGCGTTACTATGGTTTCATAGTTATGAGAATGCCATTTGTTGTGTGGGAGATATAGTTGTTCTCTCCCTTTACTTTCCTGTTTTAAACTGCGTTTGACTCTAGTTTATCGTATTTATGTGGTTATTCCAAGCGACCGTCGTTCGGTTGCATACTTAGCCAGTGTTATGGACGCAGCTTTGCGAATAGGTTCTATCGAACTATGACAGGTCATGTTCGGTGTATACATTAGCTTTCCCGAATTAGTTTTCTTTAAAAGAATGCCTCCTGAACAAAAGAGAATGGAATTTA
>JASDQU010101993.1:52353-62794 GCA_032191745.1 Picea mariana
CAGTTTGTCCTCATCGGAATCTAGGGAGGCATTTTTTGTTGAAATTACAATTTTTTATTAATGAAATTATTTTTTTATATAGAAATAGATTCATCGCCTTCTAATACCCTTTACAGTTGGGTTGTGTAATGTTAACATCCAATATCTGCAATTTCATCAATCCAAAGTTATTTCTGCTAAATTTCAAGCCCAAAAGTTGGTTTCCCTGCGCGATATTTTGAGCGACCAAAAAGGGCAATGTTGTTGGGCATTTAGACTTCAGTTATCAAGGTGCACCCGAGTTTTCCCAAATTGTGTTTTGATTGAAATCTTCCTCAAGTGACTCCAAAGGGATTATCTCCATCTCATTAACCATTCATTATTCAACATGCTTTCTTTTGTTTGTTTATTAATAACTCAGTTAACAGATCTCCTCATGATTGTAAATCTATGTTTCACCTTGTGAGCAAGTCTTTCAATGGTTACAAATCTATCATAACAACAACTTTCATAGACGATGATTTAAAGTTTAAATTCTTGTACCTTGTTCAATGGATATTATGAGTAAATATAAAGATGATTTTGTTAAGAAAATGGGTTGTTAAAGAATAGTCTTGCAAAACATTCATTGCCCAGAGTATATCCTTAATTTTATAATATTTTTGTACTATAAACGGCGGCTGGCCATCATGATTTCCTTCTTGTTTTCATTGTGGTTTTCTACCTTTAATGTAACCATTGATGGGTGCATGCATTTTTTTCAATTGTTGTTTTTTAGTGTTTAATATATATGTCACAAACAATTGAAAAAAAAATGCATGCACGCATCAATGGTTACATTTTTTTTCAATTGTTGTTTTTTAGTGTTCAATTTTTTGTATCCCTCGATGATTGATTGGCGAGCCATGATTCAAGATAATGACTTCAATCCTTTCAGGGATTTCAGCTTGGGGGTCCAGGAGAGGAGAGCGCAGTCTGAGCATGGTGATCAGGCCATTATGATCATAGTGATGCAGCGTCAGCATGGTGGGTCTTTTTTGAGATTAGCTTGGGACCCTAGGATTACATTGTTTAGCAATTCATCGATAGAAACAGAGGAGAGCAGGTTCTACTTTCAAGAGTTTACTATTGGAGTGCATGGGATTGGTTTTCTGGAGGAGCAATTCTGTGAGGACTTGACTGAGTTTTTGCAATATCTAATTGCTCTACTTACCGTTACATATGCAGGAGGTCGCTCGTGCTAGTACCTTGTAGGACAACGCCTTGAGCAAAGGGTGCTTCACTTCTTCCAGATTGATTTGGGACCTGTTAGTACCCAGGTCTGCAGGGTTAAAATTTTGGTATCTTGTACCAAGTTCCGACAGCGCATGTGACAAAGAAATGTGTGCTACCAGAAACATGGCATTTTTACAGTGCACATTATTCTCGCACATGTCATGACTAGTTCTGCAACCTGTGACAAAATTTGCTAAAAGTCTGGTTTTAGTGCCTATAAATACCCTATCGAAAAATTTTAGCTCCTCGCCAAAATTTTGCTAGCTTTGCTAAGCCTTAAATCCTTGCGTCATTATGCATAAGACTCTCATTGTCGCAAACCTCCTTTCTAGTTAATATCTCTAGATTTTGATCTTTTTGTTTGCATTTGAAAATGCCACGAGTTCTTATTAAGTTTGTCAAAGCTTTGTCCATTGTGCAACCTTGCTTTGGCCATTTTGTTTTCAAAACCAAAACATTTTAAAATTAAAAAAATAAATATAAATACAAAAGATATTATTTTAAAAAACTATTTGATATGGTTTTAAAATAACATGTTATGGCCCCCGGGGGGCAGCTCAATTGGCAAGTGCCGTGAAAATGAAGTTCCATGAGGTTTTGAGTTCAACTCCCCCCGACTTACCTTGTGTGTCGTGTAAGGGGCATCGTGGGCACACCTGGAGGTTATAGTGGTAGCGGTTGGATAACACGGCCACGTGTAACGCGAGCACGTGCCCAACTAGTTGTTGATTCCTCCAGACATAAAATAAAAAATAAAAATAAAATAAATAAAGAAATAACATTTTATGAAAAGTGGCTTTATTTTAAAAAACTATTTGATATGGTTTTAAAATAATATTTTATGATCTTATTAAGTTTGTCAAAGCTTTGTGCAACCTTGCTTTGGCCATTTTGTTTTCAAAACCAAAACATTTTAAAATTAAAAAAATAAATATAAATACAAAAGATAGTATTAGTCCCTGTCGTAGGCGTAGAGTAATTATAGCGATTGATAAATTGTTGACTTCATATTAGTCTGTCATTTGACCACAAATATTTCCATATTATCTATTGTTGGAACCAGGGAACTGAAAACATCAATTTTTATATAAAAAAAGTACTATATTTGTCATGATCTGATTGGACAAGGGATTGGAGGTCTTATTGCCAGCTTCACTATTCCCAATGTTATATATGTTGGCATATCCAAAGTATTTGATCGCATATGGTCTTTTTGAATCATATATTTTCTTATGCATTCCTCGAAGGTGGATTAATGCTAGCATTATTTCGAATGTTTGGTTTAGCATTTTATGCTGGGTAAATTTATGGCAATGTTTGATATGGTGGCATATCCAAAGTTCGGCTTTCCAATACATTCTTTGGTGTTCGAACTATTGGCACAAAAAATATAATTATTTTTTTGGGATACGTGAGAGACCTACCACTTTGAATTTTTTTCTTAAATGTTTACAGTGCATTTCTGACAGACTTAAATGTTTACCTAATAGGCTTGGTAGTGTTGAATGGTTACTTAACAAGCTTGTTAGAATACATTTTCTTTTGTTTTTAAAATTTATATGCTCAAGCGGCATTGTTGGTTCACTGGTCCATGCTTGTTTTTTGCATGCCACTGATTTCTTATTTGCATGTTGTTGTTGTTGTTGCTTTCCTATTTGTGTTGTTGCAGTTTGCACGTTTGGGTTTTTGCAATCGTGATTGGAACAACATCGTTCCTGGGGGAGTGGTTGTTGTTTGCTTCTTTCTTCACTGCATGTTATTTATTGTTGCTTGATTCGACTTTGCAGGGTTCTGTTCCTGTGCCTGCACTTGGGCCTTTTGGTTCTTCTTAGTTGGGTTCTTATTTGGTGCTTAATCTTGTTTGCCCAGGGTTTGCAATGTTGGTATGCTGCATATGCGGCTGGATCTCTGGTTACATTTTTTTGCACTGCAGTTTGCATAGAATACTATTAAGATAAAATAACAGACTAAAGAATTGCAGGTGATGTAAATTGCATCTATTACGCGTTGAAGCAGAGTTTGTCGGCCTCAAAATATATTTCATAGTTGTCGATGCTTTTTCCATGGATTCTATGTTACTATGGTTTCATAGCTATGAGAATGCCTTTTTCTGTGTGGGAGATATAGTTGTTTTATCCCTTTTACTTTCCTGTTGTAAACTGTGTTTGACTCTAGTTTATCGCGTTTCTGTGGTCATTCCAAGCGACGGTCGTTCGATTGCATACTTAGCTAGTTTTATGGACGCAGCTTCGCAAATAGGTTCTATCGAACTATGACAGGTCGTGTTCGGTGTATACATTAGCTTTCCCAAATTAATTTTATTTAAAAGAAGGCCTCCTGGACAGAAGAGAATGCAATTTATGAAATTATAGGTTTCCTGAACAACATAAGTCAAATTGGGCTTATTAAGATAAAATAACAGACTAAAGAATTGTAGGCGATCTAAATTGCATCTGTTACGCGTTGAAGCAGAGTTTGTCAGCCTCAAAATATATTTCATAGCTGCCGATGCTTTTTCCATGGATTTTGTGCTACTATGGTTTCATAGTTATGAGATTGGCTTTTGTTGTGTGGGAGATATAGTTGTTCTCTCCCTTTTACTTTCCCGTTGTAAACTACGTTTGACTCTAGTTTCTCGTGTTTCTGTGGTCATTCCGAGCGACGGTCGTTCGGTTGCATACTTAGCCAGTTTTATGGACGTGGCTTCGCGAATAGGTTCTATCGAACTATGACAGGTCGTGTTCGATGTATACATTAGCTTTCCCGAATTAGTTTTCTTTAAAAGAAGGCCTCCTAGACAGAAGAGAATGCAATTTATGAAATTATAGGTTTCCTGGAGAGCATAAGTCAAATTGGGCTTATTAAGATAAAATAACAGACTAAAGAATTACAAGCGATGTAAATTGCATCTGCTACGTGTTGAAACAAAGTTTGTCGGCCTCAAAATATATTTCATAGCTGTCGATGCTTTTTCCATGGATTATGTGTTACTATGTTTCATAGTTATGAGATTTCCTTTTGTTGTGTGGGAGACATAGTTGTTCTCTGCCTTTTACTTTTGTGTTGTAAACTGCGTTTGAGTCTAGTTTCTCGCGTTTCTGTGGTCATTCCGAGCTACCGTCGTTCGGTTGCATACTTAGCCAGTTTTATGGACGCAGCTTCGCGAATAGGTTCTATCGAACTATGACAGGTCGTGTTCGGTGTATACAATAGCTTTCCCGAAATAGTTTTATTTAAAAGAAGGCCTCCTGGACAAAAGAGAATGCAATTTATTAAATTATAGGTTTCTTGGACAACATAAGTCAAATTGGGCTTATAAAGATAAAATAACAGACTAAAGAATTCCAGGCGATGTAAATTGCATCTATTACGCGTTGAAACAGAGTTTGTCGGCCTCAAAATATATTTCATAGTTGTCGATGCTTTTCCATGGATTCTGTGTTACTATGTTTCATAGTTATGAGATTGTCTTTTGCAGTGTGGAAGATATAGATGTTCTCTGCCTTTTACTTTCGTGATGTAAACTGCATTTGAGTCTAGTTTCTCGCGTTTCTGTGGTCATTCCGAGCGACTGTCGTACGGTTGCATACTTAGACAGTTTTATGAACGCAGCTTCGCGAATAGGTTCTATCGAACTATGACAAGTCATGTTCGGTGTATACATTAGCTTTCCTGAAATATTTTTCTTTGAAAGAAGGCCTCCTGGACAGAAGAGAATGCAGTTTATGAAATTATAGGTTTCCTGGATAGCATAAGTTAATGATCGCGGGTTCTCGGGGTGGCAGGATGAAAATTGGGCTTTTGTTGTTTCATACCCTACAAATAGCACGGAGAGTTCCGCGATCATTCCAATCGACCGTAGTTTGGTTCCATACTTAGCCAGTTTTATGGACGCGGCTTCGCGGATAGGTTGTATCAAACTATGGTCTATACATTAGCATTTCCAAATTAGTTTTCTTTAAAAGAAGGGCTCTTGGACAGAAGACATTGAAATTTATCAAATTATAGGTTTCCTGGACAGCATAAATTAAACATAGGAAATATGTAATTTTATAAAGTAGATATATAAAGCATGCACGAAGCCCTCATCCCATACTTAGCCAGTTTTTGCATCACGGGTTCTCGGGGTAAGCGGCTGAAAACTGACAATCGAAGAGTTCCGCGATATAGAAATTGACAATCAGACTTGCAAACTATTTGAATTTGAAGGGCGTCATGTCCAAAAAATTTAGCATTATCGAAATAGTTTACTTTATGTGCGTTCTACATACCCTGGTGGACAAAAAACACAAAAAAAATAGTAAGCATTTTTTGGATCGCGGGTTCTCGAGGTGGCTAGCTCTAAGTTCGGTCTCTGTTGTTCTGTCTCCTACAAATAGCACGGAGATTTCTGCGATATACAAATTGACAATCGGACTTGCGGACTATTTGAATCTTAAGGGCTCGTGCAAAAAAACTAGAATTCTCGAATTACTTTTCTTTACGTGCGTTTTACATACGCTCGTCGACAAAAACAAAAAAATAGTAGTGACGTCTGTTACATAGGGTTCCATCCCCGCTACCGTCCACGCTTCCCAATACACATTAAATATGCTTTCAAAAGTTAGAACCAACCAGACAGGTTCGAAAAGATGGGATTTAATAACTGGAAAGCTCGAGGACATATCCCATTAAAATGAATAGACAGGCGAATATTATGGGATTCGGTAATTTCTTTTTGCTTGCATTTTGAATTTGCGCAAATAATTTTATTTTATTTTATTGCTTCTGCAGTTTTATTTTTCTTAAAAGATTCAGCATAGTTCATGAATGTGTCGCTAACAGAGGCCTTGACGTCATGTCCCTCTTTAATATTGTGCATTTCGAAATGATGGGCTTTAATAACTGGAAATCTTGAGGACATCTCCCATTAAAATGAATAGACAAGCGAATATTATGGGATCTGGTAATTTCTTTTTGCCTGCATTTTGAATTTGCGAAATACTTTTTATTTAATTTTTTTTCTTGTGCAGTTTTGGTTTTCTTAAAAGCTTCAGTATAGTTCATGAAAGTGTCACCCATAGGGGCCTTGACGTCATGTCCCTCTTTAATATTGTGCATTTTGAAATGATGGGCTTTAATAACTGTAAAGCTCAAGGACATCTCCCATTAAAATGAATAGACAGGGGAAGATTATGGGATCTGGTAATTTATTTTTGCTTGCATTTTGAATTTGCGAAATACTTTGTATTTTATTTTTTTGCTTGTGCAGTTTTACTTTTCTTAAAATCTTCAGCATAGTTCACGAATGTGTCACCCACAGAGGCCTTGACGTCATGCCCCTCTTTAATATCGTGCATATCTTAGATGTCATATTTGAGAATCTGCTCGGATATGGGAATTTTAATACATGCTACTAGTCACTATTGAGCATACATATTCAAAAAGATTGGCATTAATAAGTGAAAATATCTAGAACATCTGTCATTAAAACGAATCAACACAAAATCTATGGAAGACCATCTAGCATTGCTTTTAAATACTTATTGCCATTTATCTCTATCATCAAAGGGTCTCAGATAGAGTTGCTTAGGAAATTATGTTTGGGTTTGTGGTATTAAACAACTATGTCCATTGTTCTGTCATATACATCTTGCAGCCTAAGAACTTACGTAGTCTGCAAT
The DNA here is from genome assembly GCA_032191745.1 of Picea mariana. NCBI lineage: Eukaryota > Viridiplantae > Streptophyta > Pinopsida > Pinales > Pinaceae > Picea > Picea mariana. The sequence continues at coordinate 59,271 of JASDQU010101993.1, forward strand.
TTATGCTTTAATTACTTAAAGTCACACCAAATTTTGATTGCTGTTAATTTAATTTAGATATTGATGTTTATGGAGAGTCAATGTTTGTTGATGTCATTGCAAAGAATACAAGATGAATAAATGATGAGTTTATCTTGCTGAGACCAGAATGCAAATTTATGTTTCTTGTTGTGCTATGTACATCTTGCAGTCAAAATTTTCGTGGTTTCAACTAAATTTGCGAGCCGAAGAGCATCTTACAAATTGGGAGAACATTTGCATTTGAATCAGAACCAATCCATTAATATATATTAGTATGAATACTATTCAGATAAATATGAAAACTTTCTCCATTGATAGATACTAGTTTGAAAAATATTGAAATAGATATCAAAACTTTGTCTTGGCCAATACTTAGCCAGTTATCTAGGCACCGGGCCCCGGGTTCGTGGTACCCAGCACCTATGTTCCTTCTTTCGTCATATACATGTTGCAGCCAAAGAACTTCAGTGATATGCACTTAATGCTTTTACTAGTGATAACCCATCAGAGGTTCGAAAACATTGCCATTAATAAACGAAAAAAAAAAAAGTTTTTTCGACTCTCAGATACTTATCTATTTTCCCTTTTGCTTTTCCCGTCCATTATGGATTTCTGGTTTTATACTTAGTCGTCTTTCTATAATGGGAGGTTGCAGGGTTGGCGAGCTGACATATCTTCATCTCCATCTGTACCTTCACATGATGAATCCGACCGATCGTTGTACCTTTCCATACCTAGGCAATTTTATGGCCGCAGTTGTCGGATCAATGCATACGAACTGGCCTTTTGCTTTCCCATCCATTATGGATTTCTGGTTTTATACTTGGTCATCTTTCTATAATGGGTGGTTGCAGGGTTCGCGGGATGACATATCTTCATCTCCATCTGTATCTTCACATGACGAATCCGACCGACTGCTATTCCTTTCCACACTAATCCAATTTTATGCCCGTCGTTGTAGGGTCGACGGTTGCGAACCCAACTGCTTATCGTTCTGCTATATACATCTTGCACTCAAAAGATCCGTGATCTACAATTCCACCGTAGGTTCCTTGTATACATTAACTTCGTTCAAAGTATCTATTGTCTCTTTCCATCCCTAGCAACTTCGCATCCTTCCTGATATACATAAAAAATTCTCTTACTAGTGACAAGTGGACACAGTGGTACGAAAGATACTTCTATGATCTGTAATTCATGCTTTAACATCTCCATCTATATCCTCACACGACGGATTCGACCGATCAATGTTCCTTTCCATACTTAGACAATTTTATGCCTGTCGCTGCGGGGTCGGCGCTTGCGATTGCACAACGGATCTGACCAACCGTTGTTCCTTTCCATACTTAGCCAATTTTATGCCCGTCGCTGCAGTGTCGACGCTTGCGAACCCAACTGCTTATCATTCCGCTATATACATCTTGCACTCGAAACATCGTTGTGAACCCAACTGCTTATCATTCCTCGTATACATTAAGTTCGTTCAAAGTATCTGTTGTTTCTTTCCTTCCCCAGCAACTTCGCGTCCTTCCTGATATACATCAACAATGCTCTTAGTAGTGACAAGTGGACACAGTGGTATGAAAGATACTTTTGTCATCTACAATTTATGCCTTACCTGGTCATAACTCAATAGGGTTTCACAAGCATTTACATTAATAATCAAACACTAGATGTTCTTCTGCGAGATACTTAGTTCTTTTTCCCTTCTCTTCTTCCCGTGCATTATCTACAATTCCACTGCGAACACCTCCATCCTTTTCCCCTTATTTTCTTCTCGTGTATTATGGGACTATAAAATATGGACATGATATTTTATAGAGCATGTACAAATTCCACATTCCATACCTAGCGACATTTTGGATCGCGGGTTCTCGGGCGGGCGGGTTCAAAATTGGGCCTCCATTATTTCGTGGCCTAAAAATAGCACCCAGAGTTCTGAGATATACAAATTGATAAGCAAACCTACGGACTGGCTGACTAAAGATTGCACTTCTATTGTTCTGTGTCCTCCAAAAAACGCTCCCAGTTCTGCGATATAGAAATTGACACACATAATGCAGAACTGGCGGGGTGGAGATTGCCATTGTTTACGTATGCTAATCCCTATAAAGTATCTAACAGTATCTAAAAAATTATATTGAATACTAAATTAGCTCTTAGTAGTGACAACTGGAAACAGAGGTACGAAACAATTGGGATTGCAGTCTTCGCAATATACAAATTGACTACCGGACATCGTCCGCTCTTCCGTGTTACAAATTATGCATTCAAATGTTCGGAGCAATACAATTAGAAGGTCCAGGCCTTGCCTCCTCTGCAGACACCTTCTCAATATGTTTTGGATCCTCCTATTGTCGGGTTCATGAAATATGTAGCTCCAGCGTTGGCGGGTTGACATATATTTTTCTCCATCTATATAATCAGACGACGAATCCGACCGACCGCTGCTGCTTTCGATACTTGGCCAATTTTATGTCCACGGTTGTCGGGTTGGGACCAATTTCATCTCCATCTATATCCTCGCATGGTGAATTGGACCGACAACTGTTCCTTTTCATACTTAGTGAATTTTATGCCCGCGGTTGCCGAGTTGGTGCAATTGAACTCTGTTCCTTTTTGTTCCATTATATAAATCTTCCACTCTAAATTTCTGTGATCTACAATTCCACTGCTAACTACTCAGTCCTTTTTCCCTTTTTTTCTTCCCGCGTATTATGGGACTATAAAGTATGGACATGATATATTATAGAGCATGTACGAATTCCTCATTCCATACCTAGCAACATTTTTTATCGTGGGTTCTCGCGCAGGCAGGCTCAAAATTGGGCCTCCATTGTTGTGTGTGTTGCAAATAGCACCCACAAGTCTGCGATATACAAATTGACAAGCGGGCATGCGGACTGGCTGACTCAACATTGCACTTCTATTGTTCTGTGTCCTCCAAATATCGCTCCCAGTTCCGCGATATACAAATTCACACACGGAATGCAGGGCTGGCGAGGTGGAGATTGCCATTGTTTACGGATGCTAGTCCCTATGAAGTATTTAACAGAATCTAAAAAATTATTTTCAATACTAAATTATCTCTTAGTAGTGACAACTGGACACAGAGGTACGTAAAGGTGGCATCGCACCCTGTGCAATATACAAATTGACTACTGGGCTCCGACATCGTTCGCTCTTCCGTGTTGCAAATTATGCATTCAAATGTTCGAAACGATACAAGTTGAACGTCGGGGACTTGCGTCTTCTGCAGACACGTTCTCAGCCTGTTTTGGATCCTCCTGTTATTGGGTTCACTAACTATGCAACTCTTACAAGTGACGGTTGCACACAACAATACGAAACATTTCGCATCCAGCCCTTCGCAATATAAAAATTGACTACCGGGTTCCGACATCGTCCCCTCTTCCGTGTTACAGATTGTGCATTCAAATGTTCCAAACGATACAATTTGACCATCGGGACCTCACATGTTCTGGGCAGACCTTCTGACCCTA